>JAJONR010000882.1:0-93016 GCA_029582245.1 Solanum etuberosum
GCTAAGATTAACCTGAGTACCAAGACCTTTCTGAAATGACTTCCAGAAATGAGAGGTAAACTGAGGACCTCTATCTGAGATGATAGACAAAGGAACCCCATGCAACCTGACTATCTCATTAATGTAAATCTTGGCGTAGTCCTCCGCCGTGTCTGTAGTCTTAACAGCCAAAAAGCGTGCAGACTTAGTAACTCTATCTACTATCATCCAAATGGAGTCATGTTGTCTGCGAGTACGAGGTAAACCTGTAATGAAGTCCATGTTGATCACTTCCCACTTCCAAGTAGGAATGTTGATCTCTTGAGTCATACCCCCTGGTTTCTAATGTTCTAACTTCACTTGCTGACAGTTGGGGCACTTAGCCACAAAACCTGCTATATCCCTCTTCATGCCATTCCACCAAAAGACCTCCCGCTGATCACGGTACATCTGAGTGGCGCCTGGATGAATAGAATACCTGGAGTTATGGGCTTCTGCAAGAATCTGCTGTCTCAACTCACCCACCTTAGGAACACATAATCGACCATGATAGCGAAGCACACCATCTCCCTCTTGGGAGAATACCTCAATTCTCTGCTGGTGGACTGCACTCTTTAGTTGAAGCACTATCGGATCACTGTCTTGCTTTTCCTTAACCTCCGCTACCAATGAAGATTCTGACCCATTCTGAACTGTTACACCATCATTTAATATGCTCATAAGGCGAACTCCCATGCGAACAAGCGTGTGAACATCCCTTCCTAGTTCTTTTCTTTCTTCCTCAACATGTGTTACACTACCCATAGATAGTCTACTAAGGGCATCTGCTACTACATTGGCCTTACCAGGATGGTAAAGAACATTCATGTCATAATTCTTGAGGAACTCAAGACATCTCCTCTGGTGAAGATTCAACTCTATCTGGGTGAACACATATTGAAGGCTTTTATGGTTTGTGAACACATCTACGTGAACACCATACAAGTAATGTCTCCAAATCTTAAGTGCAAACACCACTGCTGCAAGCTCGAGGTCATGAGTCGGATAATTCTTCTCATGCACCTTAAGTTTTCTAGAAGCATTAGCTATGACCATACCTCACTGAATCAACACACAACCTAGGCCGACTCTAGACGCATGATAATAGATAACATAACCGTCTGAACCCTCTGGCTGAGTCAAACCGAAGCTACAGTCAACCTAGTTTTCAGTTCTGTGAAGCTTTTCTCACAATCATCTGACCACTGAAACTTAACCTTTTTCTGGGTAAACTTAGTAAATGGAGAGGAAATGGATGAAAATCATTCCACGAACCTTCTGTAATAACCTGCTAGACCCAAGAAACTTCTGATATCTGTAGGAGAGGTAGGTCTGGGCCATTGTTTCACCGCTTCTATTTTTTGTGAATCTACTCGGATCGCTTCGCTAGATACTATATGCCCAAGGAAAGCAATTAATTGTACCCAAAACTCACATTTGCTAAACTTAGCAAACAACTGGCGATCTTTGAGAGTTTGCAGAACAACTCTCAAATGAGTTGCATGTTCTTCCTTATTCCTAGAGTAAATGAGAATATCATCAATAAAGACGATAACGAACAAGTCCAAATACTGCTTGAACACTTTGTTCATCAAATCCATGAAAGCTACAGGAGCATTGGTTAGTCCAAATGACATAACTAAAATTTATAATGGCCATACCAAGTTCTGAAGGTTGTTTTCAGAATGTCACTATCTCTGACTCTGAGTTGATGATAGCCGGATATGAGGTCTATCTTTGAAAAATGACTACACCCTGAAGTTGGTCAAATAAGTCATCAATCCTGGGGATGGGATACATATTCTTGATTGTGACTTTGTTCAACTGCCGATAGTCAATGCACATCCTGAGAGAACCATCTTTCTTTTTCACAAACAACACTGGGGCACCCCATGGCGAAATACTAGGTCTGATGAAGCCCTTATCTATAAGGTCTTTCAACTTCTCTTTTAATTCCTTAAGATCAGCTGGAGCCATTCTGTAAGGAGGAATAGAAATAGGCTGGGTATCTGGAAGGAGATCAATTCCGAAGTCGATTTCCCTTTTAGGAGGAATTCCCAAAAGATCTTCTGGAAACACTTCTAGGAACTCATTAACTACTGGAATTGACTTAAGAGTTGGGGTTTCGGAGCTTGAATACATAACCCGAACTAGATGACAGAGATAACCTTTGGAGATCATCTTTCTAGCCTTAAGGTAAGAAATGAATCGACCCATAGGTGCTAAGCTACTGCGCTTCAATTCTAAGATTGGTTCGTTTGGAAACTGAAAACGAACAATCCTAGTTCTACAATCGATTGAGGCATAACAGGAATGTAACCTATCCATGCCTTAAATGATATTAAAGTCTACTATTTCTAACTCTACAAGATCTGCTGAGGTGACTTTCTGAGAGACTCTGACAGGGCAATTTCTGTATACTCGTCTAGCTATAACTGGGTCACCAACTGGAGTAGAGACTGAGAAGGTTTCGAAGAGAGTTTCTGGACTAACATCGAATTTGACTGCTATATAAGGAGTTACAGAGGAAAGAGTAGCCCCTGGATCTAACAAAGCATAAACATCTAAGTTAAAAACTCGTAACGTACCAGTGACCACATCAGGAGAATCTTCCTGATCCTGGCGAGCCTGAAGAGCATACAACCTATTTTGGCGCTGACCGCCACCTGTACTAGATGAGTTACCCTGCTGGGTCAGGCGACCTGCTGGTGCTGCTGAATTTGTAGACTGAGCTTTACTATTATTACCTCCTTGACCCTTCTTAGAAGAAGGACAATCTCTCAACCTGTGACCATACTGACCACATCCAAAGCATCCTTCTCTTCCTGCAAGACACTCACCCGGATGGTTCTTACCACACTTAGGAAAAGTTGGGTAGGTTCTAGTACCTGAAACACTCCCGTGAGGCTTAGAGCCTGATGCCCTACTTTTCAGATCCCGTCTGAACTTGGAGGATGGAACACTAGCTGATGAAGGTGTCGGAGCTAAAGATTTCTACTGAAACTGAGAGCGATTTCCACCACCCGATTTCTGTTGAGAGTACTCATAGTTACTTGTTCTAGATTTATTTTTGTCCTTAGCTATTTCCTTAATCTTATCTCCCTCAACCTGCTAAGCATGAGTCATAAGCCTAGAGATGTTCATATTTTCCAGCAACATAGCATTTATGCACTCTGTTTTACCTTGTCTCAAATTCATGAACTCCTGAGCTGTTGCCTCCCTCAACTCTCTTAGGAAGAACCTGTCTTGAAAAGTCTCACTAAAGCATTCCCAAATGATAGGAGTTGCATTTGTACCCCTGTTCTTTTTCCATTGAGTATACCAGATAGGAGCTACATCCTTAAGCTGATAGGATGCCAACTCTACCCTATCATTACCTGTCACTTGCATCACTCCAAAGATCTTCTTGACCTCATCTATGAAGTTTTGGGGATCCTCACCAATCTGCCATCCAAAGAACTCAGGGGGATTCATCCTAACAAAATCATGAACTCTAGCTACAGCTGACCCAACATTAGCATTTGCAAGAGCTGGAACCTGCTGGTTGTTCTGGTTAGTCACACTCTGAGCCAAAAGTTGGATAGTGTTCCGAAACTCTGTATTCAAAACTTCCTAATCTGGGACTGGAGGAGCTGCGTTAGCATTCCTTGCGTTAGCTCTACGAGGAGGCATGATCTGAAATGCATAACGATGAGTTAGAGAGAGATCATACCAACACACGATAAGAATATCAAGAAAGTGAGGATTTTCTAAAACACTTCGTACCTTCCCCCTCATTATATGTGGTGCACTTCACACCCATGAAAATGACTCTACTTAGTGCGGCTTTTCAGACATCCTAGGACACTTAAACCTTATGCTCTGATACGAAGTTTGTCACGCCCCGAAGCTACCCCCAGGACGCGGACACGGGACCTAGGATCACGAGTGACCCTAAGCTAACACTACTGGCATAACATAAGCATACTAAAAGATAACTTTATCACTAAACACTGTGCGAAAGATAATCATAAGATAAATTTTAAATGATAGGGGATACCCATACTCCCTCTGAATATATAAATATGGAGAGTTTAAAAACAACTGAAAAGTCAAACTCAAATACTAAAGCTGATTCTAATTATGTCTGAAATAAAGCTTCTAATTGAGTAGAAATGTTGGGACATGCCCCAGCTAAATCTAGCAAAAACTGAAACTAAGTCTAAAAGCAAAGGAGCCATGTATGTCATCCTCGGAGAATGAGGACTCACCACTAATACTGCTGAGCTGAAGATCGAGAACCGATCTATGCTAGATCTGGAAGCTGAGAACCGAGACCTACATCACGAGAAGATGTAGCGCAGAGTATGCGTCAGTACTTGAAAGGTACTGAGCATGCATGATAGAGTAAAGCTGAGAAATAATCATAACTAGATAAATCAATAAGAGTAATGATATAATCTGAACTGAATGTAAATACTGAGATATACAGAATACTGAGCTAACTTAATGCAATGACCAAGTACATGATATGCTGAGTCTGAATACTGAACTGTAACTGATAACCTGGTCAATGCACTAGAATCTAACTGTACTGTGGGAGCTACTAATAACTGACATAAAACCACATGAGCTAAATATGGAGTCCGATGTATACACCCCATCGAGAGGGTGCACTGTGGGAGCTACTAAAGGCATGATTGGCGTGATCACTAAAATGATGCCCACAGAAGGGACTTACAACCTAGGGGGTACGTAGTTCTGGGACTATGAAGGTACGCTGGAACCATAGTCCACTCGGTATTAAGCTACTCCCAATTGATTATGAAATTAACACATTATGACTGAATTCTATAAAACATGGATAGCTCGATGTTCTGACATGCAAACTCTGAGAATGCAATAATTATATCTGATAATATGACATTCATAAACTGAAGAATGCATATAACTCAAATAGCTGGCCTAGCATGTGTAATTCATGAACTAAAGGAACTACATAGCTAGGGTTCTGAATTTCATGCAAGAAACTGAGCAACAACATGATAATCTGATTTGGATCATTCAAACAGCTAAAACCCAACAATGTCTAACATTGAAGAAACCCTAGGTCTAGATAATATCAAGGGAATCAAGATTCTGACTTAATTGTAGGGACCTAATGGGAGAAAGAAACCCACTAGTTAAATCCCACATACCTGGTGATGAATTCCACAGAGAAATCTTTTGATTTCGGGGCTGGAACTGAAAAAACCTTGCTGCGTTCTTGGACTAGGGCTCGTAGACTTTCTCCTTTATTTTTCTCTAAGTTTGCTAAATTTTGGAGATTGAATTGACTAAGGTAAGTTCTAATTAAGTTACTAGGCTTAAACTGACCAAAACTACGTAGTTTAGGGGTTACACGACGTAGTTTAGGGGTCCAATGCATAAGGAAAAGACCAAAAGACCCCTCACTTAAATGTTGCCGGGACAAATCGATGGACCGTGGTGGTCGTCCGTCAATTGTTGTCTTGGGCTTGGACCTGAAGGCCACGATCCACGGACCTAGACCACGGACCGTGGTCTGACCTACGGCCCGTAGGTCATGCCTTGGCTGAATTTTATGGAATTCTGGGTTAGAAATCTGGGGTCCGAGCTATGGCCCTGGATCACGGACCGTGGTCTGACCTACGGTCCGTAGGTCTTGGCGTAGGTCTGGACTTAGAATAATTTTTCTGGGCTTTTCTGGGATGGGCTCCAGGTGGTGAACCACGGACCACCAGGATGGACCGTGGGTCACCCTACGGTCCATATGTGGTGCCCGTAGGTGGCACATGTAGCTTCTCAAATGTGCAATCTGGTATGTCTAGGATACCGGGTGTTACACGGTGCTTAAGAAATCCGTTGAGGCTTTCTCCCAAGGGGGAGATGGTGTTCTTAGATATCAAGGTTGTTTGTGTGTTCCAAATATTAATGACATGAGGGAACATATATTATCAGAAGCCCATAGTCCGCGGTATTCCGTTCACCCGGGAGCCACCAAGACGTACCGTTATTTACGGGAAGTCTATTGGTGGAGCATGATGAAGAAGGATATTGCGGAATTTGTGACTAAGTGTCCTAATTGTCAACAAGTGAAATTTGAGCATCAGAAACAGGGAGGTTTGTCCCAAGACATTAGCATTCCTACTTGGAAGTGGGAAGATGTGAATATGGACTTTATTGTTGGTATGCTGCGCACTAGACGACGACATTACTCGATTTGGGTTATAATAGATCGGATGACAAAATCGGCTCATTTTCTTCCCGTCAAGGTTTCCTATTCGGCTGAGGACTATGCTAAGATGTACCTGAGAGAAATGTAAAGTTGCACAGAGTGCCTTTGTCCATTATTTCCGACCGCGGTACCCAATTCACTTCTTAGTTTTGGAAATCTTTCCAAAAGGGTATTGGTACTCGTGTTATACTTAGTACGGCCTTTCACCCACAAACCGATGGAAAAGTGGCGCGTACTATCCAAACCTTGGAAGATATGTTGAGAGCATGGGTGATTGACTTCAAGGGTAATTCGGATGATCACTTGCCTTTGATTTAGTTTGCGTACCACAATAGCTATCACTCAAGCATTGGTATGGCTGCATTTGAGGCCCTATATGGTAGGAGGTGTAGATCTCTTATAGGATGGTTTGAGGTGGGTGAAGTTTCCCTAATAGGTCCCGAGTTGGTACATGAGGCCATAGAGAAAGTTTGACTTATTAGAGAAAGGTTGAAAACGGCTCAAAGTTGAAAAAAGTCATATGCCGATGTGATAAGAAAAGATCTTGAGTTTGATGTTCATGATTGGGTTTACTTGAAAATCTCACCCATGAAGGGTGTAATGAGATTTGGGAAGAAAGGAAATCTTAGTCCCCGTTATGTAGGGCCATATCAAATTTTGATACGTGTTGGTAAGGTTGCTTATGAGCTTGATTTGCCTAATAATTTAGCATCGATGCATCCGGTTTTCCATGTCTCTATGTTGAAAAAGTGTGTTGGAGATCCGACATCTATAAGTTCCGGCCTAGATTTTAGACCGCCAAGTTAAGAAATTGAGAAACAAGGAAGTTGCTTCCGTGAAAGTGTTATGGAGGAATCATTTAGTTGAGCGTGCTACTTGGGAGGCCGAGGCCGATATGATGTCCCGATATCCTCATCTTTTTCCTTCTACTCCTACTCTAGCTTGAGGTAATGAGTTCCTCATGGGTTACTCTTTGTTTTGGTGTCATGTGTTTTTAGATATTCCCATGATTTCCTTATTTTATGCACGTTCCTGAAAAACTTGTGTTTTGAAAGAAAATGAGTTTACATAATTGATGGTTGTTGGGCATTGAGTGCCTATAGACTTCATGCAATGAATTGATGAACATGCTTTAGCTTGGAGTTGATATTTCCTCCTTGGATGTATGCTTTTGAATATAGACTGCCTATAGGATCCATGAGATTGTGTTGAGCATGCTTTTAGCTTGGAGATCGTAGTTCCTCCTTGAATATGAGGGATCTTGAAATTTCATGCATATTGGGTTGTTAGTTCTAGTTCCTACCTTCCTTATGATGCATTGAGTATGTTTAGCTTGGAGTCGATGTTTCCTCCTTGATATGTGCATTTATATGATTGCATGCATGATTGGCTGCTAGTCTTGAGTCTTTTCTTTTATGAGGAGTGTAGAATTCCATTCTAGGACGAATAATCCCAAGGGGGAGATAATGTAACACCTCAGAATCTAGTATACTAAACTATGGGCTAAGTGAGGGGACATGAGCTAAAGATTTGGGCCTGGGCAACCTTCACGTGGACCCATACGGGCCGTGAAGGTCACCACGAGGCGTGGTGCTGCAAATGGTAGCTCACAGGAGCTAGCCAAGTGGTGCTCACCTCCCACGACCACCAAGACGGCTCGTGGTGGGGACCACAGGTCGTGGTAATGGGCGTGAAGGGCTTGGCAGTGTGCATGATTAGGCAGTCTCCTCCAACGAGCCACTTGATGGCTCGCGAAGGCCTTGACGGCTTGTGGAGGTGGGCGTGTAAGGTGAGGGGTTTAAGTTGTGGTTTGCCAAGCCACTGGTCAAAGACCACGGCTCATGGAACCTGGCGTAGGGTGGTTCAGTCCACTGAAAGTTTAGGGACTTTTGGGTCTTTTTGATAACGCTCAACTACACTTCATACAATAATAAGTGTAGGCAATCACAATCTAGTATAAACCCAACAAAGAGTTGGGGTCAATCCCACAGGGAGTGATACGGTAGAGAATTCAGTTACGAAGTGAAAGGCATGTTCTAAACGGTTGTAGGAATAGAAATTATCGAAATAAATAGATTAAATATAAGGGGTTGACAACAAGTGTCAAATGGGGGGATAAGGTTTGTCAATTAAGAACTACGAAGAAAAGGGGAGTGATCAAGTAGAAAGGAATACTTGAGGATGTGATCGATTAATTTCCAATTTCGCTATACGGGTGATTACTAATTACCAAAAGTCACTGAATCTTACTGGGTAGGCTAGGCTTTAGGTGTAATAGCCATATCTCGATCAACTATCACGAATATAGTGAGTTCTCTCGAACCTCAACAAGCATCACACTATAAACAACCGAAAACGTCAATTTATCTACTCTCTCGAGCTAGATAGGTAGGATCGAATTAAGATTCACTCTCTCGAGCTGAACCCACAACAACCCAATTACTACAATCATCAATTGATAACCTCAATTCTAAAACCTCTTTCTCAAGCAAGCATAGAATATTAGACTAGAACTGCATTGGCAACTACAATTCAAAAGTTAAAACTCAATTACCAATCGAACCCACTACAAAATAGCAATTAAATCAGTAATTACTAACACCCATAAACTAATTAAGACAATTAATCACATAATCACACCCCCAAGAATGGGGATTTTAGCCACACATATTGAAAACTGAGAAAATATTACCAACTACGTATGCAATCCACGTCTTTACAATGGTCCAAATTGCTTAGTATCGAAAACCCAACTTGAAATCTACTAGAAAACTCTCAAAAGCTAAGAAAACATTGTTTCAATCAAAACTCGGAGTCTAACAATGGCAGGATCCCCTTTTTCTCTTTTTAAAAATCAATTTATACGTTCCCAGATTTTGGCCTTCGAGATCACTCGGCGGAGTTAGTCGAGCATCATTGACCAAGTCAGCAATGCGCCAATTGCTCTTCTCTATTATCTTTTTGCCTTAACTCTTCATCCTTCAGACCCTGTAACTTTAGGAGATCAAATTCTTTATCGCCGATCCATTTGACGGTTCGCCGAAGGTCCAATTCCATTGCCAAGTTGGCTTCTCCAAAGGCTGGGACGCTGGAACATTTGGCGAGCTGAAGTGCCACTCGGTGAGTCGCCGAGTGGCTTGGGCGATTATCAGCTTTCACTATCTTCAGCCTTTTTCATCTTTTTCGCACATTTTTGCCTGTTAATGTCCTTGCCTTGCTCTTTTGCATTTATATCTGAAAATTAACATTTAAACATCAGTTTAGAGCACAAAATAGGCATTGAGGAAACTAATTCTATGAATAACAAGCCCTAAATGAGTCAAAATCCCGGACTTATCAACACCCCCAACTTAAACTTTTTCTTGTCCTCAAGTAAAATACAAGATCAATCAGTTCAATAAGGATGTCAACAAACAATGCTACTCAAGACTCAACACGAATGCACACAAGAGGTTCAAACTAATCATGCAATGTTCAATTGTGCACTCTAAGTAGGTGTTTGGCCATGCGATACCATATCACGATATGGAATCGTGAGATGGAATCAGCGTTTGGACATGCAATTTTACGCTGATTCCATCTCATGATTCCATATCATGAGATGTGATTCCATAATCTCCAAAAACCATGATATGGGAATTCCATATCATGATTTGAGATATTTTTAATACAAAAATTGATCCACAAGTTTATATTTTATTAAAACAACTCCACATTTATATCTACTAACCATTTATTTCATATGTAAATAAAATTTATAATCACATCATTACTTTTTAAAATTTATTATCCTCACCGACATAAAATTTATTATTCTGACCAATATCTAGTCACTTTAACTCACACCAACCGATTGTTGAGTAATAAATTTATTCTCTTCATTTGCTCCAACACCTAATTTATTACTTCTACCATTTTATATTTAATACAACTCAAAGTAACAATGTTGGTTCGTCTTTTCGGTCACATGATCGATAAATGAAAGTTCAACGTGAAGAAATTATCCATACTATGTGGAAGGATTATGTTAAACACTACTACACTACAATTTATGTTCAATTTTTTTTATTGAATTAAATATTGATGAATTAAAGTTAAATGAAACAGTTACTTAAGTGGAGAACAAATAGCTTTGTAATAATTTATCATGCGATTTTATAATTTTTTGTTTATTTGGTAAGATTTAATAAATAATTGGGGCTATTTTAATAGTTTTACAACTTATGGGATTCTTATGTTTATGAAAAAATATACAACACAAAAATTCCATATCCCATGTCCAAACAAAACTTCAATTTCATCTCATAATTCCATATTATGATATCATATCATGATTCCATATCATGATACCATATCGCATGGCCAAACAGGCCCTAAGATTCAAACTGTGACTAACCCTTATCAAATAGAACTCAAGCTCACAATGTTTGCTTCAAATTCAAGTTCAAGCTCAACAAAAGCATTCAAATGCCCTCACACCAAGAATGATTCCATGCTCACACAAAACTCATCAACAATTTAGAATATTGGAATAAAAAACAACTCTCACACTCCCAAAGATAAACACATGCATAATTCTACCTATAGGCTTGCCTTTATTTTCCAACCAACATTATTTTTAACTCACTCAAGATCACAAAGGTCATTCAAAGCTTGTAATGAGGCAAAGGGTAAAATTATGATCATTTTGATTTAGTGACTTCTACCTTCATGAAGTATGGCCTGCATTTCACCTTTTCTCCTTCTCTTTCACACTATATGATGTTAAAAATCCACCCTATATTCAATTAAGCATGACTCATTGGATACCCCATTTCTTTCGCTCATTTCACAAGCTCTTTTTTTTTTCTTTCTATTTTCACATTTTTATCTTTTCTTTTTTTAAATGGAGGGGTTCCATCTTTTTAAACAAGATCCTTTAAGGGAGAATTTTTCAAACTTCTTGATTTTCCTCCTTTTTTTACCACACCCCCAACTTAGGCTTTTGGCCTTAGTTGGCTATTCAAACAAACCAATACTTCATGAAGGTTATAGGTTATGGCAAAGGGTTCAAAGTTGTTCAAGTTTCTTAAAAAAAAAGGACAGGCTCAAATGGTGCCAAGCAAGGTTCACACAACTTTGAGGTATAAGATCAATTTTGGTTTACTCTTCACAAATTTTGCCTAAGATCATCTCAATCGCTTGCTTACATCAATCAATTGGACTAACGGGGCAAGTTCTAGGTACTACTAAGCACATATTTTAAGAAAATCTCACCACACATGGCATTCGACACAATCATCAAACAAGACTATACAATTTTCAGCTAGCGTGCAACGATCATCACAAGAGATTAACTCAACAACCGGCTAGTCACAATGAGATGCTAGGAGTTCACATATAACCTATGTAACTCAATTTTCCTCATTGGAGCCGTACACTCATATCGTTCAATCGAGAGCACTATTCAAGTCATCGGTATTGATCACAACTTACACACGAAATTGCAAGAGAACACCCACATTCAAACACATCAAGAGGTGGTAATTTTTAACATCGGTTCAACACCAACATTCCAACAGTTTGCATTTCAAAACAGAGGACCAACACAATGGATCAAAACTAATATATATATCAACCAAAACCAGCATTCACAAAAATAATCACAAACACATAATATCCAGAAAAAAGCCCAAAAGAGGTAGGTATGGAAATACCTCACCCCGCCAAACTAATCTAGCAATTGTCCTCAAAGGCGTAAAAAGAGTAAAACCAGTCTAAATAAAAACAGAAAGAAAGTCAAAAGAATCGTCCTGCTAGGCTAAGATTGGGGTGAACTCTACATGTCAGTGACTCCATCTGTCTGGCCATCAGTGCCCGGCTCAACACAATCCTTCACTCCACTGGAGCCCACCATCGAGGTATCTCTCAAAGAAGCCTTTATAACTGACTGGACCATATCACCCTCAAGGTCCTCTAAGTCATCGTACACTACTGCATCACGAAAACCTAGCTCCTGCTCATTGGTCTCAGCCTCATATTCAACATCAACCTCATCCATAACAACATCTCCAGTAGTAGTAGCCAGAGGAATTTTGAAACTGATCGAGAAATCTGCACTCAAACCCTCGGGGATCTCTACTGTAACGAATAGCATCGATAGATCGGTGGACTTCAGCTCATCCACATCTCTCCTCAGCCCGACAATATCGGCCATCAAGGCTGGCACATTAGCAGAAGTACCCTGTCCCTGCTCACAAGCCTCTACCCTCACAGTAAGGACATACAGTGCAAAAATGTGGGCATCTATCAACTTCCTATGCTCTCTCAACTCAACCCTAGATGGGGCCAAGGCAACAACAATCGCCCGCTCAATCAACCCAGGCATAGTGGCCTCTAACCGGTAGGCACGCACATCAGAAGACTGAGCCAGATGGCCCATCTTATACAGCATGGCCTGGGTGATAGGGGGTCGGGAAAGATCTGCAGCAGTAGAAGGAGGGGGAACAACAGTCAAATCTGAAGGTGGAAAAGTAGAGGTGTCAGGGGTACTTGTAGGCTCACTGGCCTAAGGGGGAAGTATTGCCTCTGTCGATAAATTCTCAACATCGACTACCGGGGATGTATCTGCTAGAGCAGCTCTCCTCCGATCTGCCTCATCGCTCATATACTCGGCCTCTATCCATCGGATGTCAGTAGAGGAAGTGGGAGTCACTTATACATCCATCTTGGCAATCACCAGAACACGGGGTCGCCTGCACAACTCAGTAATCAAAATGAGAAAGGGAAGAGAGGTCTGACTCTGCTTATCCCTCATGGCCATCTCCTACTCGATAAGTAGACCTAAATTGAGTCTCTCCATGTCCATGATACAGCCCAAACATGCAGCTTTCGGGTGCCGAAGTATTGATTCATTCTGTGACGGCATTAGTGTGCTGCTAATGAACCCGAACCAATATCTAGCAATCACGTTCATGTCCTTCTTCTCAATGGGAACACCTGCCTCAATCCACTGCGGCGTGATGTCCAAAATCAGTAGTGCCAACCAACCCTTTAAATCGTCTAGGGTCTTCTTTCAGATTTTATTTATGTAGTAGTGCATGACGTTCCTCGTAAAGCCTAACACCTCATTGATATCGGTGTTGTTGCACTTCACCTTCCGGCCCCGTACTACCACATGATCAACCGGCCTAAATGCACTGGCCTTCTTCTTTTCTTTGGGAACCAGCTTCCCCTACTCGGCATAGAACTCCCGGACCCAAGTAGGAACGTATGAGCCACGGGGCTTGGTGAATATCTCAAACTTGTGGAACTTTATGGTGTTCCACACCTTTGGATACCGGTATACAAAACCATCTGTAGACAACTTTTTTTTCTTCCAACATCATCCTCAAACCCTCGGCCTTTAATCTATTCAGTAACCGAGGAGGAGGAACCTGAGTTAGTGGTACCTGCTCCACTATCTGTGCTGGAGGTGGAGGAGGCGTAGGAGGCACCACGATCCGAGCTGGATCATGCATTTCCTAGGAGTGTAACTCCGCCCTGGAGGAGTGGATCATCTTTCAGCTCAGAAACGGAGGACGGACAACTGTCCTCTGAATGACCTCACTTTCAGACGTAATGAGGTGAGTGGCATAGATGCCCTCGCTGTCGCAGCTGTCTCCCACTGGTTTTGGCACTACGGGCCCTTTTCCTTTTCCTTTTCCTTTTCCTCCAGTTGGAAGAAGTTTAGCCGGTGCATTTCGGGAGGGTGAAGCCCCCTCATTTATAACTATTCCTCTTACCCACTTTCGGGGCGGTTGATTATACCATGGTACTTTTGGTCTAGCCATACTTGCAAAACAAAGTCAAAAACGTTAGACTTAGTTCAGAAAAAGAAAATTTTCAAAGTGTAAAACAAAATTGTAGGAAGACTCGCCGAGTCGCCGAACCCATTTTGTTAGCCAAGTCAGGCTCGTCGAATGTTCCAGAACAATATCACTCAGAAATCAGCACAAGTCGGTGATATCTAGGGCCTTTCGGTGGATCGCAGATACCATTCGGTGAACTAAGAGTAGTTCGCCGAATGTTATAGAATAATTTCAAAAAAAGGGGCACAGAAGGGCGATCCGAAGGGAAATTCGATGAGTCACCGAGTAAACTTGGCAAGCTCAGGCGTATCGCCGAAAGTAACAGAACACAAATCACAAAAATGAAGGATAAAAAGGCGATCCAGGGGTCTTTAGGCGAACCGCCGAACCACTCAGCGCGCTCGACCCAGCTCACCGAATAGTTCAACGCGCCAGATTTTTACCCCGACCTTCAAATTCTAACCCACAGCCCACAAAAACAAAATTAAACCCCTATTCTAGGCAATTAATCCCAGACCCATACTACACATGACCTTGGGGTACTCAGACTTCCCTCGATTTTGAAAAAAATGGCCAATCGACGTCTTTTGCCCTTAAGAATGACGTCAACCGCTCAATCATTGGGCAAAATTGGACAATCGACACAAGCGATGTTACTCAGACTTCACCCCTACTAGACCCAACAACAAAATCAACACGACCACAAAATTTCATTAATCGAATATGCGGGATTTCAAAATTTTAGGATAACAACACAAAACTAAAGACAATACAATCAAGCACTACCACAAACATTCAACTGATCAACAATACGCAACTATAACGACAAATTAATGATCAGGAATTTGAATTTACCAAAATATAAAGGTGGGGTTCGGATAACCAACCTCAAAAGCAGATGTTTGAAATGCTAGGCTAGCAAAGTATACCAAAGTTCCCCCGAGTGATTGATCCAACACAAAAATCTGATAAAATGCAAGAACTAGAACATAAAGTTTGGTTGTGGAAGTGTAGAAGTCGAAAAGTATGAAATGAGGAAGAGTTTTGAATTTAAAAATGGTTTAGGCCTTTTGACTCTTTAGTTTATGCGCAAGTAGGCGACGCTTACTTATGTCGCTGACCCATTCGGCGATGCGTCGAATGACTCTTTAGCTCGCTGATGAGTCCGAGATTTGGACTCATTTAGGGCTTTTTTTGTATAGAGTTAGTATCCTCAAATGCTTAATTTGTACCATAAACTGATGATAAAACCTTGATTTTCAGGTATATTGATTGAGGAGCAAAGCAAGGACACTAACTGACAAAAAGGAACAAAACAAACTGAAGAAGTGAAGAAAGGCGAGTCTGAGGATCGCCAAGAGCACTTGGCGTGTCATCGAGTGACTACTTTAACCACCTAAAGTTCCAGTATGCCAGCCCTGAGGGAAGAAATCAAGTAGCCGACAGAAAAGGGGCAGTCGGCGAATCGCCGAGCAGTTCCGCAATGCCAAAAGAGATCTCCCAAAGTTACAGGACTTGAGGATGCTGAGAGCCAAGGCAGAAAGGCAATATAAGAGAGCAATGGGCGGTTCACCGAGTGGTTCGGCGAAGCCGACTTACCTCGCCTAATGGCCCTTCGTGGCTAATTTTCGGCAACTATAAATAGAATTTTGAACTGTAAATTAGAGAGTTCCTTTTAGGTTAGAATTTTTCTTTGAAGTCTAGAACAGTTTTATAGAGTTACTTAGTAGACTTGAAGACATTTTGAAATTCAATTTGGAGATTTTACAAGTGGGTTTTAAATTTTCTTCAAATTGAAGCATCGTAAAGACTTAATTACTATTACCCAGTTGATGGCTAATCGATTCGGTAACCATTTTTACGCTTTTATGATGTTTGGCTAAAACTCCAATTCTTGGGGTGTGATCATGTGATTACGGGTTGAATTAGTTTATGGGTGTTGTTAATTACTAGTTTAAATGCTATATTGAAGTGGGTTTAATAATTAGCTGAGGTTTAATTTATGAATTGTTATTGCAAATGCATTTCTAATTTTTTGTTCTTAGCTTGCTCGAGAGAGAAGTTTTAGAACCCAAGTTTTTGATTAATGGTTTGTAGGTATTGGCTTGATTTGGGTTCAGCTAGAGAGAGTGAATCCTAAACCCAATCCTACCCATCTTGCTTGAGAGAGAAGATGTATTAAGGTGATGGGCTGTTCTTAATTACTATGATTGTTGATCTTCGAGAGAAATCACTTGAAGCAGATTAGTTGTTCGAGAGAAAACTATTTCAATTATAGTCTAGCCTACCCACTGATATTTAGCTATTTACTAGTAGTTTCAATTACCCATATATCAAAATTTGCCTAAAATCGATCACATCCCGAGAATTCCTCTCCTTATTGTTATCTCTATTTGTTTGTGACTGCATTGTAGTTTATAATTGCAAACCAAAAACCCCCATCTGACATTTAATGTCACCCCTTGAATTTGTTTCATATCTTTTTCGATAATTTCTATTCCTATATCTAGTTAGATCAAATTTGTACTTCTTAATTGAACTTTAAACACGTACCGTTCCCTATGGGATTCGACCCCAACTCATTTGTTGGGTTTTATACTGCTTAACGATCATTTACACCTAGAATTCGATGAGGTGTGCTTAAAATGTTGGCGCCGCTGCCGGGAAGTGGTGTTGTTTAAAATTCTTTTATTGAAGTTGAATTGTGATCTTTGTAGTTATAGTTGAATCTACTTATTTTAGTTTTTTGTTTTATGTTGCTTGTGTTAAACAAAGGAGGAGATGAGCGTTAACGAAAGTAATGGTAGCCAAGTGGGCCACCAAGAAGACATTAGGAATCTCAATGATGTCAATGACCCAAACCATTTGGGTGGTGTTGGTGCCATTCGTTTACCTCCAGCTGAAGGAAACACTGTTTTTCACATCACAAGCACAATGCTTCAGCTCCCACAATTGAAAGGATTGTTTGGGGGGCTGGCTCATGAGCATCCCAATGAGCATATCAGGAACTTCATGGATGTTTGTGGGCCGTTCTCATTTAAGAACATATCACAAGAATCGGTCCGTCTCAGGTTGTGCCCGTTCTATTTGATGGGTGAAGCTACTAAATGGTTGGCTGAGTTACCAAGGGACTCAATCACCTCTTGGGATGAGCTGACCACAGCATTTCAAGTGCGTTCTTTCCCCCATTGAAGATGATGACTCTAAGGGATGGCATCCAAGGTTTCAAACGCTTGGAAGGAGAGTCAATCCATGAGACATGGCTGAGATTTAAGAAGCTAGTGCTTCAGTGCCCAACTCATGGACTTCCAAATAATGTGCTGCTGCAATATTTCTATAGAAGTCTTGACTCGGTAAACAAAGGAGAGGCTGATCAACTTTCTCCGGGTGGTATAGTGCAACATCCCTAAGCAATAGCATCCCAACTCCTTGATTTCATGACCAAGATCAACAGGGCATGGTACACTCGAGAAGACCAAGTCTCTCCTCTTACTTATAAAATGACAAAAGAGCATATAAAAAAGGATCAAGAGAGAGACAAAAACATGGCCAAAATGATGACCCAGCTAGATATCTTGGCTAAAAATGTCATGGGTGCTGGCGCAAGGAGTGTAAATGTTGTGGGTGTTGGTGGAGCAAACCCCGAAGAAGCACAATTTGAAGCGATGTATAATGAGGAAGTGAACTTCCTAGCCAATCAAGGAGGAGGTTATCGTGCAAACTACCCAAGACCGGGTGGAAATCAAGGATTGAATAGAGATGAGGAATGGAGAGACCGTGATAGAGAATGGCGTGACGATAACGCCACTTGGAAGGAAAGAGAGGGGGAGAAGGATAGGCATGTTCCTCCCCATGAGCATCAAAAGCCCAAAAATTCTGAGGGTGGCCGGACAGATGCTTTCACGTATTCTCACCAAAGTTGAAGGGTTCGACAAAGTATTGAAAGAGATGAAAGAGGATGTCTCGACTCTCAATCAAACGGTGACCTCTCACTCAGTCTCTATTAAGCAGCTGGAGACCCAAATGGGTCAAATTTCTTCACATCTGAATCCAAGACAAAAAGGGGGGTTGCCTAGTGACACAATGGCAAACCCCAAAAATAAAGCTTGATTTGGTATCCTAGTCGTGCCACTACGTTAACTAAGACGCTTCTTGGGAGGCAACCCAAGTTTTTAATGCTTCATGTTTGATTTTGAATAACGGGTGTTGATGGTGCAGGTTGAAAGGGTGAAAAGTGTTGGAAAAGAAGCAGTTTGGCTAGCCAAAAGTCCAGTCGGCGACCCACCGACGAGGTCGGCGAGCCAGACTTGGACAGCCGTTAGATCTACAAAACCTGATGTGGAAGTTTGTAAAACTCGGTGGGGTAATTAGTTAATCGGCGACTCACCGAACAGGTCGGCAAGACCATTTTAGTCCGCCGTTTGGACCCCCAAATTGACTGAAGGGCCTGTAAAACTCAGTGAGGTAAATAACCGCTCGGCGCATCACCGAGTGGCTTGGAGTGGATGACTTAGTCCGCTGAAAGGACCGCGAACTGAAAGGTTTTAAAAGGCCAAACGATTTAAAATTTCAAAATCTTTCATATTCTCTCATTTCAAACCCCGTACAATTTCACCCGCACTCTAGATTTTTTATATTTTTGCTATTTCACTTGCTTTTTGGGTGTGATCTCGTGCCCAGATTTTGAATACATTGCCACCTAGCTTTTCAAAATTTACAATTCGGCAGACTGGTTGGTTTTCCAAACCCCGTAATTTAGTTTAGTGGTTAAACTCAAATGCAATAGGTGAATGTGTATTAATATGTGTTGGGTAATTGTTTGAATGGTGTTTTATGTGTTGGATTGCCCGTATTGTTTTCGAATTGGTGCCTAAATATTTAAAAAGATGATTTCCCATGTTTGTGTTATTAATTTGATTCTAAATTATTGGTTAGCGTTTGTGTTACATTTGGTCTAGTTGGGTGAACACTAACTAGCCCTGAGTTGTGCCAAATGACGTAATTTGCTTGATGATGCTGCTTTTGACGCCATTCCTAAGGGATAAAGTTGTTAAATGGCCAATTTGGCCAAATCAGGGGAAGTTTGAGTACCCTAAAGGCATGGGTCGTATGGGTCTGATTCTAATTGCATAGTGTAGGAGTTTGATTTTGATTTCGGGGGTTGCGAGTTTTATTTTGGGAAATGGGGTTGAAAACTGGCACGTTGGGCCGTTTGGTGAGCTATGTCGAGCTCGTCGAATGGTTCGGCAGTTCGTCAATGTCCCGCTTTGATCGCCCTTAATTTCGTGATTTGGTTGAATTGAGTTTGTAACTTTCGGTGGGAAGCCTGAGCTCACCGAGTTCGCTCGGTGATTCGCTGAAAGGTTCCTTTGATTGCCCTTTCTACGCCCCTGTAATATTCGGTGGGCTTCTCCAAGCTCACCGATTGATGTCGGTGATTCACCGAAGGGCCTTGAAGATCATCGACATGCCTTAATTATGGAGAATTTTTAAGCTGATCCTTTCGGCGAGCCCGATCTGGCTCGCCTAAGCGACTCGGCAACTCGCCGACTGGTTCGGCGAGTCTTTCTACAACTTGAATTCTGTAATTTACCTGAACAATTTCTAACATATTTTGATTTGTTTTGCAGAAATGGCTAGGACTAATTTGGAGAATAGTGGTATGCCGCCCCGCAAAAGGGTATGGGGCATTATTATAAATGAGGGAGCAGATGCTTCCACCACAACGAGCAAGAAAGCACCTCCGAAGGGAGGCAAAGGCAAGGGCAAGGCGCCCGTAAGTGAGAGACCGGAGCACAACTTCGGCTGTGATGGGGAATCCTTCGATTCTCAGGCCTCATTCTCTGAGCCTGAGGATAATCAATTGCTACAGACCCGGCGAGGAGAGATTCGGGCAAAAGCTTGTCAACAGCCATCTAGGATTTCGGAGTCTACCCCTCCTACTGCTGATACAGTGCCATCTCCGGCACAGACGGTGGTTCCAGAGCCACCAGTTCAGGGTCCTCCTCCCCGATTACTCAACTAGTTAAAAACCGATGGATTGAGGACAATTATACAATAGAAGAGGTTGTCCACGAACGGAGTAGTGGATAGATACCTGAATGTGTGGGATACTCTTCAGTTTCACCGATTTGAGATCTTCACTAGGCCCCATGGCCCATATATCCCCACCGAGGTCCGAGAATTTTATGCAGCTTACAGTGACCTGGTGCCCAAATGAAAGAAGAAGGCCAGTGCCTTCAGATCGGTAGAATCTGTGGTGGTCCGGGGGAGGACAGTCTAATGCGACAATAAATGAGATAAACACAATATCTGATAGAGCCACAAATATCGAGCACGCATACCAGAGCATGGTCACTTCAAAAACTCTGGATGACTTGAAGGGCTGGCTAGTTCCCCTTATTTATGACACCACCCCGAGGTGGATTTAGGCGGGAGCACCTATTGAAAAGAACGATCTGAACATAGAACCTCGGTACTGGTTTGGGTTCATCAATAGCCCAATCACTCCTTCACAGAACGAGTCCATTCTCCACCACCCAAAGGCGGCCTGTCTCAGATCCATCATCACCAAGAAGCGGCTGAACTTGGGACTGATTATAGAGCAGAAGACGGCCTTGAGGGCCAAACAGTGCAAGACGTCCCTACCATTCCCAGTGCTGATTACGGAGTTATGTCGTCGGGCTGGAGTTCCTCATGAAGAGAAGAGGGATATCAAGGTCACTCCCACATCTTCCACCGATATCCAGGGCATAGAGGTCGAGTATACACGAGACGAGGCCGAGAGGAGGAGAGCAGCCCTGGTGGATACATCCCCTGAGGTAGACATCGACTCATTACCTGCAGAGGCATCTTTGTCTACTCCGGCCTCTTAGCCTTCGGGTACATCTACTTCCACTCCTTCCCAGGTCCCGACTTCTTCTGCTGCCTCCCAGCCCCTTTAGAGATACTGATGGTTGCACTGCCGCCAGGCCTCCGATCACTCAGGCCATGCTCCTCAAGATGGGGCACTTAGCCCATTCTGCGGATGTGCGGGCTTCCCGGATCGAGGCCGAGGTACCTTGGATGATTGAGAGAGTTATCACTACTACTCTGACACCTATCGAGGCTTCCATTGATGCTCTCACAGTGAGAGTAGTGATTTGCGAGAGAGGATAGGGTGTGATGACTGAGGTTAGGCGTTGAAAGCTGAGGTTTCTAAGATTAGGAAGGATGTGAACCATCTGAAGTCCACATACTTTACTACAATATTTGGGACAGTGGGGATCCTAGATGATTCCAGTGCTGAGATTCCATCTTGTGTTGAGGTACCTCTGGCTACCACCGAAGATGAAATTAGGAAGGATGCTGCTAATGCTGAGTCTGATGCCGAAACCGATGAGGAGCAGCTTGAGGAGCGAGATACTGCTATTTATTAGGATCTGGGTGACCTAGAGGGTGCCATGTTCTAGACATCCCGACAGACCTCTTTGAGAGACACTACTATGGCTGGGGCTAGTGCATCTATTGTTGACGCTCCACCGGGCACTGATGCCCATCCTCAGAGTGTTACATCGGGCATTGATACCCCGACAGATGGAGCGACTGAGTAGACAGGATCATCTTTACCTCCCTCTCTATTGTTTTATTGATTATCTATGTTTTTGTTGCATTTGAGGACAAATGCTTTTCTTTTATGGGTGGGGTGAGGTATTTCCATGCCTACCTCTTGTGATTTTATTTTGTTTCTGAATATTGGGTTTTGTTGATCTATAAATTTGTTTTGATCTTGAATTCGTGTGGATGTTTTAGATTCTGGCCCTTGTATGAATGGAATGGTTTTTAACCAAATTTTAATTTGCCACCTCTTTGTGTTAGATTGTGGTTGTGATTGTGCAAATTTGAGTATCAATTTTGATCAATACCGATGACTTAAATAGTGCTCTTAATTAAACGAAATGAATATGCGGCTACGATGAGGCCAATGAAGTTGCATACACAATGTGTGAAGTTTTAGCATCTCGTTGTGACTAGCCGGTTATCAAATGAGTCTTTTGTGATGAACACTGCACACTAGCTAGAAAGTGTGGAGTCTTGTTTGATATTGGTGCCAATGCCTTGTGTGATGAGATTACTATGAACAATGTGTGATGACACCTAGAATTGACCCCGTTGGTCCGGTTGACTAAGTGATGCAAGCACTTGAAATGATCTTAGGCAACAAATTTTGAAGATTGAAACAATTCGACAATATACCTCTTTTGTGGCCAACCTTGTGAGATGTGTGAACCTTGCTTGAACTATTTTCAGCCTTATCCTCTTTTTTGGAAGAAACTTGAACAATTGTAACCTCTCTTTATTCCATTCACCCATAACTTTCATGAAGTGTGATTTGTTTGAATAGCCAACTTAGGCCAAAAGCCTAAGTTGGGGGTGTGGTAAAAAGAGAAGGAAAGTCGACAAGTGTGAAAAATCCCCCTTTGAGTAATGGTTTGAAAAAAGATGGAACCCCTCCATGTAAAAAAAAAGAGAAAAATAAAAGAAATGAGAAAAGAAGCAAAGAAAAAGAATGAAAAAGTTATGAAATAAAGTGGTGGAATTTGCAAAAGAAATGGGGTATCCGATAATTGATATGAAGTTGAATAATGGGGTGGATTGTGAGCATTTTTGAAATGTTAAAGAAAAAAGAGGAAAGTGATGTTCAAACAATACTTTATGAAGGTAGAAGCCACTGAGCCTAAATGACCATACCTTGACACTCAACCCCGTTACAAGTCGAGAAAAGACCTTTGTGATCTTGAGTGAGCTGAAACAAATGTTGATTGGAAAATAAGGGCAAACCTATGGGTGGAGTCATGCATGTGTTCATCTTTGTAAGCGTGAGAGTTGTATGTGATTCCGGAACTTTAACATGGTTGAGAAATTGTGTGTGAATATGGAATCATCTTTGTTGTGAGGGCATTTGAGTACCTTTATTGAGATTGAATTTGCATTTGAAGCAAGTATTGTGAATTTGAGTATCTTTGAGTGCACAGTTGATCATTGCATGAGTTAGTTGAACCTTGTTGTGTGCATTCATGTTGAGTCTTATGCAGTACTATGTGAGACATCCTTTTTGAACTGCTGATCTTGAGTTTTACTTGAGGACAAACAAAGTTTGACTAAACCTCTAGCTAACTAGGTGGTTCAAACGGCGATCCAAGTCGGGCTCGTCGACTGGTCCCTGGCCTCGCATAACTGCTCATTTTCCCAAAATTTCAACTTTTCGACCTGCACATTCAATACCCGTTATTCAAACAACAATAATAAACTCTTAACCACATGGGTTGCCTTCCAAGAAGCGCCTTATTTAACGTCGTGGCACGACGTGGATACACTTTCATGGTTCATTCTTCGGGTTAGCCAAGGTATCACTTGGTAGACCCCCTTTCGGCCTTGGGTTCAAATGAGATGATATTTGACCCATTGGCGTTTTCAATTGTTTAATGGACACCGAGTGAGAAGTAACCATCTTGTTTAGAGTAGAGACGTCATCTTTAATTTCTTTAAGAACTTTGTCCGACCCTTCCACTTTAGTGAGAATGTGCGCAAGCATATCTTCCGTGCGAAATTTCTCTGGGTCAGCCCTTTGCTCTTTTGGCTTTTGACACTCATGTGGAGGAACATATCTCTCTTTGTCCCCATCTCGATCCCTTCAGTTTGTACCACGGTCACACCACTCTCTATCACGATCCTTCCAACCTTGGTTTCCACCTGGCCTTGGATAATTTTGGCGGAAACCTCCTTGATTTGCTAAAAGTGTACTTCTTCATTGTACAATGCTTCAAAGTGTGCATCATCGGGATTCACTCCGCTAATCCAACAACATTCACAGCTTTAGAACCACTACCCATGACATGTTTGGACATAAGATCCATTTGGGTCATCATTTTGGGCATGTTTTGGTCCCACTCTTGGTCTTTTTCTATTTGCTCCTTTGTCATCCTGAAAGTCAAAGGAGACACATGATCCTCCCGATTATACCAAGCTCGGTTTATCTTTGTCATCCCATCAAGGAGAGTCGACGCTATCTCGAAAGGTTGCTGTATAATACCTCATCGAACAATTTGATCAGCCACGCCTTTATTCACCGAGTCTAGACTCCGGTAGAAGTGTTGTAACAACACGTTGTTGGAAGCCCGTGAGTAGGGCATTGGAGTAACAACTTCTGAAATCTCAGCCATGTTTCATGGATTGGTTCACCATCCAAACGTTTATAGCCGTGAATATTGTCTCTCAATGTCATCATCCTCGAAGGAGGGAAAAATCTTATGTAGAATGTCTCGGTAAGCTCATTCCAAGACGTAATAGAATCCCTCAGTAGATCAGCTAACCATTTGGTCGCTTCCCCCATCAACGAAAAAGCAAACAATCGGAGCCAGACTGACTCTTGTGAGATGATTTTGAATAAGAATGAACCACAAACGTCCATAAAGTTCTGAATATGGTCATGGGGATCCATATGAGCTAGCCCTCCGATTAATCCTTTCATTTGCAATAATTGCAACATCATGCTAGTCACGTGGAATACAACATTTCCCATGACCTGAGGTAAACGAATAGCACCTACACCATCCAATTGAACTGCTTAGTTGACATCATTCAGATTGCTAATGTCATTTTGGTGTCCAAGCTGACTACCGTTACATCCGTTCACACTCACCTCGTCACCTGTTCACACACAACTAACAACAAACACAAAACAAAGTAAGTCGATTCAACTACAAACAAGATTAGATCACAAATATACTTCAATAAGAGAATGCTAAAAACCACTCCCCGACAGCGGTGCCATTTTTGATAACGCTCAACTACACTTCATCCAATACTAAGTGTAGGAGATCGCAATCTAGTATAAACCCAATGAAGAGTTGGGTTGATCCCACAGGGGGTGATACGGTAGAGAATTCAGTTACGAAGTGAAAGGCATGTTCTCAACGGTTGTAGGAATAGAAATTCTTGAAATCAATAGATTACATCTAAGGGGTTGAAAACAAGTGTCAAATGGGGAAATAAGGTTTGTCAATTAAGAACTACGAAGAACAGGGGAGTTATCAAGTAGAAAGGGATACTTGGGGATGTGATCGATTAATTGCCAATTTCATTATACGGGTGATTACTAATTACCAAAATTCATTGAATCTTAGTATGTAGGCTAGGCTTTAGGTGTAATAGTCATCTCTCGATCAACTATCACGAATCGAGTTAGTTCTCTCGAACCTCAACAAGCATCATGCTATAAACAACCCAAAATCTCAATTTATCTACTCTCTCGAGCTAGATAGGTAGGATCGAATTAAGATTCACTCTCTCGAGCTGAATCCACAACAACCCAATCACTATAATCATTAATTAATAACCTTAATTCTAAAAACTCTTTCTCAAGCAAGCATAGAATAATAGACTAGAACTGCATTTACAACTACAATTCATAAGTTAAAACTCAATTACCAATCGAACACACTTCAAAACAGCAATTAAATCAGTAAATACTAACACCCATAAGCTAATTAAGATAATTAATAACATAATCACACCCCCAAGAATGGGGGTTTTAGCCACACATATTGAAAAACAAGAAAATATTACCAACTACGTTATCCATGAGCTGGGCAATGCAATCCACGTCTTTACAATGGTCCAAATTGCTTAGTATCGAAAACCCAACTTGAAAACTCTCAAAAACTAATAAAAACAATGTTTCAATCAAAACTCAGAGTCTAACAATCGCAGGATCCTCTTTTTATCTTTTTAAAAATCAATTTATACGTTCCCAGATTTTGGCCTTCAGGGTCACTCGGTGAAGTTAGTTGAGCATCACCGACCAAGTCGGCGATGCGCCAATTGCTCTTCTCTATCGCCTTTTCCCCTTAACTCTTCATCCTTCAGACCTTGTTACTTTAGGCGATCAAATTCTTTATCGCCGAAGGTCCAATTCCATTGCCAAGTTGGCTTCTCCCCAAGGTTAGCACGCTGGAACATTTGGCGAGCTGAAGTACGACTCGGCGACTTGCCGAGTGGCTTGGGTGATTATAAACTTTCACTATCTTCAGCCTTTTTCATCTTTTTCGCTCCTTTTTGCCCGGTAATGTCCTTGCCTTGCTCTTTTGCCTTTATATCTGCAAATTAACATTTAAAAATCAGTTTAGAGTACAAAATAGGTTGCCCGGTAATGTCCTTGCCTTACTCTTTTACCTTTATATCTGCAAATTAACATTTAAACATCAGTTTAGAGTACAAAATAGGCATTAAGCACACTAATTCTATGAATAACAAGCCCTTAATGAGTCAAAATCTCGGACTCATCACTTTTCTGGTTTTAACTAAATCAAAGCTATGTCGTTTTACCCAAGCCTAGGACCCCTATATAAGTGATTTTTACCCTAAAAGTCACCCAATTCAAGTCATTTTCTCAAACTCACCAAAAGAAATTGGGTTCTTCCTCTATAAAATATTTATCTCTCTAGAACTTGAAGAAGAAGAAAGGGTTCAAGCTAGGATTAATGTCAAGTCTCCATTCCTCAACCCATTGTAGGCTTTGATAGTAAGGTATGATAGTTTTCATCCATGAATTCCTTCCATTCATGGAGTTCCCAAATTCTCCTATTTTCAAAGATAGAAATCCCCAATTGACTCAGGGTTTTCTTCAATTGCCATGGGTTCTCTTCAATATTGGTTTAAATGATTGAATTATGATCTCTTATGCATGAATTGATGAAACACTATGCTTTATATGATGATCCCCTATGAACCATGTAAATCTCATATTTTTCCAATTATGATGTAATAATGTGGGTTTGGATTATGAAAGAAGATTTTTATGAAATCAAGCATGAATTGATAGAATTATATGATGAATTTCTATGAACCCATATCTAACCCATGATTTCTAGATGTTGATGATTGAATGTGGGTTTTGAACCTTGAAGGTGAATTATGAAATTATGCATGTTCTTATGAAATATGTACAAATATTTTAAGGGTTCTTTGAGAGTAAAGTATCAATGATGATGTTGTTGTTGTGTTGTTGAAAGGATTTCTCATATACACATAAAAGCATGATGTGAAAGGTTTTCTCACATAATAAGCATTCTAAGGTTGAAAGGTCTTCTCACCTAATTGAATCAAAGATTAAGAGCTATCCTGATGACTTAGCTTGGATTGGTTATTGTATGATACCTTTCTATGGATAATGACTAAGCTTGGATTGGCAAGATGATGTGCCCTTCCATGGATAAAGGGAACAAGTAAGAAAATGACTATTCCGTGGGATTTATGCTTACCACCGAGAGGATACTGAGATAGAAGCTCTCCCGTAAGTACAGGTCATGTTTCTAGAAGAAATATACTTATCCTTTACCTATGTGCCCCCATAGGATGTCTAGATAGACATTAGCTAGTGGGTCCACATAAGCTAGAAGTTCATGGTCCTTACCTTGGCAGGTAGGACAAACCTTTTCGGTGTGGGAGACACCGGGGGATCATGATATAGCTCACATGATCTCTATGTCGGTTAAGGCTACTTCCCACAATAATAATGAACTAAGGTTACTTCAGGAAGTATCTCATATGTGTTCAAAAGTTTTAATAATGTTAGATTGCATTGACTATGCTTTTGACCGATGTTTTCTAACCCTTTTATATCATGTATTATATTGGTCAATTGCATGACATGAAATGTCCTCTTTTAGCATAATTTAAATGTTTTATGCATAGCTATCATACTTGGTACATTGTTTTGTACTAACTTATACTCTTGCCTATATTACCCCAAATGTAGGGTCTGATAGTCAGGATTCTCAGTTCGTGGCTAGTGGTTAATTTTGAGGTTCCCGAGGTTTGGTGAGTCCTCATGCTTCGAGGGTGAATTTTTATTGTTCTTAGTTATTCTCTTATATTTCCAATTTTGGACATGATGTAAGGGCTAGGCCCAATTTCATTCTATTGTATTAGATGGCTATTGAGACAAAGTGTTTTAGACTTCAACTTTTATGTATAAAACTATTGGACTTGAAATGTTGTTTTACTTCTATTGTTCTATTTCTCATGTTATGAATGCTAAGTAGCTTCTATGGGGTCCCTCGGGGTCCTATACGCCATGGTACATCTACAGGGTACCCCTGGGTCGTGACCAAAAAACAACTACTTCAACAATCAATTGCCTTAAAAGGCACTTCAAAAACCAACTATCTCAAAAACCAATTGTCTTAAAAATTAACCACCGAAAATCTAATTATCTCAAAAACCAATTGTCTTAATAATCAACCACCAAAACCCAACCATTTCAAAAACCAATTATCTTAAAACCCACTTCAAAAACCAATTGTCTTAAAAAACTAATAATCACAAATGTCTTACTCATCACCATTGAGCTGCATAAAAATACCCATCACGTCCACTGAATTTTCATCACTGCCTTCTTTTCCCTATTCTGCCAAGCCTTCTTCTACATTCTCTTCCAACTTCTCTTGTTCTTTTTCTTCTTCTTTGTTCTCTTCCAGCTTCTCCTCTTCTTTTTCTTCTTCTTTCTTCTCTTCAATCTTCTCCTCTTCATTTTCTTCTTGTTTCTTCTCTTCCAATTTCTCTTATTTTTCTTCTTCGTTCTCTTCCAGTTTCTACTCTTCTTTTTCTTCTTCTTTTTCTTCTTCTTTTTCTGCCATCTTCTCCTCCACTTGTTCTTTCTCTCCTTCCTTCATCTCTTCTACAACTTCATTAACTTCTTCTGCAAAGTATTCATCAACTACAACAAGATCTTCATCGCTATTGCTAATGGAAGAATTTCATCAACATTAACTGCAGCACCATATTCATCGATTGTTGGTGATGTATAGTCTTCATCAATTACTACAAGATTAGTGGCTTAGTATTGTTACTATCACGCCCCAAAATAGGGGGCGTAACTGGCACTAGATACCCTAATAGATAAAGTTACTCACCAAAACATACTAGCTAACCAAACCGTGAGACAAAGAGATTGGGCAGCACAACCTCTAAAAATTGAAGCTTGGACCCTGAAGGTCATGACCTGAATGAGTGTAAACCATACAAACAATGGTAGCCAAGCCATAAAAAATAAAGATGTACTAGCTAGCCGACGAGGCCACAACGGAAGACATACCTACTTACACATACATATATATACATGCCAAGTCTATGGGCTAGAGATTGAAATATACAAAAGATAACCCAGAATATTATGTCCACAATAGCCTCTATGAGTGACATAAGCACTGTCGGGACAAGGCCCCGACTATACCCAAACTGTGCAACAAAAGTAAACCTCCTCTGATTGCCCCAGGATAAGATAGAGCTTACCAACTCATAGTTGAACCTGAATCCTAGCGGGTGGGTCGATCAGTATCCCTGCCTGAACCTGCTCGCATGAAAAAAAAATCAGCATCCCCAGGCAATGGGACGTCAGTACGAATAAAAATGTACTGGTATGTAAAGCGGAAAGTAGAATCATAAATAGTTACTGAAAAAGGGTAATAGAGATACCACCTGAAACTGAAACTCAAATAATGTTCCTCGCTGACATTTGGCCTCTACTATTTCAATATGCATGGTATGCTCGTATAATCGTATGTCGTGAATACATATATATAGATGCAAATGCATGACATACCCAACAAAATGCTAGCAATGGTGGTGCTTCCCGATAGCTAACCAACATCATATACCCCAACTTGTGGCCATCGGTGTCTCATACGTATAAATATAGGCAATAGGCCCCATACCTCCCGATTATAACTCTTGAGTAGAATGCATAGCATGTCATGTCATGTCATGGATTTATAACACCTATATGTTACCGTTGTCATGTTGCCAATCTTGGCCTGTTTGTAGTCTTGTTCTGAAAACCTCATAATCACTTTCGTATAACATGTAACCATCTCAGGAACCTCATATGTTCTTCCAAATAAGCTTGAAAAGTTAACTCGAATTTTAGAAAGATAACCTAACCTTGCAGATATTCATAACAAGTTTACGGTGATTTACTTAGTTCCTAACTTGGTTCCTAGATAATTTATAAAAAAAATATTTCAAAAACCAAGTGTTCTAATTGTTTAAACATTTAAGTTATATTTTAGAGTTTTGAACATCGTGAGTTACTTTAAAGATTTTTTATAATAACTTTGGTGGGGAAAGAGGGCTGGTTACAGGTAATAAGGGTCTCCCGTGATGTTTTAAGTCACATCACCCAAAGAAGATTAAGAATTCATACATGTGGACATATAATTAAGGAAACCGATAAAATAACATGTAGATGTCGAATACTCTATTTATCCGAACCAGTGGAATATTAAAATAATAGAATCATGAAAATAATTCAGCTGAGATCCCAATGCCTTTCACTGAAGGTCTTTCTAGCAAGAGAATTGCAAAATATCACATTCGGCGTTTTAGGAATTTCCCAGGAGTGGTGCTAAAATGAGGGACGGAGCATAGCCTTAACATACTTTTCCAATGAATGGTTGAATGGCCGTAGTTTCTTCACAAAAGTTGTTCCTTATGTTCTAAGCTTCGCAATAACTATATATACACAGTTGATACGCACCTATAAATAATACATAATTGAGCTTAAATCGGCAGATTTGCCATATGACCTCAACTTGACGAAATGTCCGTAGAACTTCATAAAAACAATCATAAAAGAGTCCCGAGATGATTACCTTAGTTACCCAAGTGTAAACCTTGAAGAAACACCAATAACTACCAATTTATATTTTCAAAAACTAGCTCCAAACGCAGCTAATAGAAGGGAAAAATGATTGCTACGTGTAGAGATCACGTTTCTAGGCACGGGGGCAACCTTTAATGGTAGAAATCGTCTAAAACTAACCTTCATAATGCAAGAACTCCATTAGAACCCTCTCTTAAGCTTTCTTTCAGGTTAGGAAGTGAAAAGAAATGTTTTCATGGCTTAAAACGTTGAGTAAGCCAACATACCACATTTTTGACCCGACCAGGATCGCGACCCGGATTCTACCCCGACAGTCCGCGGTAAAACCCTCATAACTTTTTACTCCGATGTCGGTTGGATACGGGGTTTTATGTGTTGAAAACTAGACTCATAGGCCTTCGATTTGATAGGTCACGGGCTTTCTAACTCTTTATATATTGTGAGAAAACATCCAAAACATTTGACCCAAAGTTAAGAAAATATTTTTAGAGAAACTTTGATAAGTTTTGCCGACCTTAGTTTCGCTAATTTTCTTGACTTCAAAACTTAACATATGAACCTTGTACTATTATAATACCTCATAACACACTATTCTTAGCATGTTAGACACTCATAGGCTTACCCCAAGATATGACATAATTTAAACCTTCCAAACGGGCGAAGTTCTACCTGTCCCATTTCTTTAATCTAGAACTTTGTCTGAGTGGTCCCTTTGACCTAAAACATTACTTTAGTTCCTTGATATTGCCACCCATTTGCAATCTTAATCTCCAATATACGATACCAAGTTATATACACCTCATATAACAATGCCAAACTACTCCACACATATTATGCAAGAATAGAGAAAAAGTATGGGATCTTACATTCTCCACCGCTTATGAACCGATCTAGGCAATTCCTTGGTTGAGTTTTATTTCCCATAGGACTTTATTTGGGAGTCTATGTTTGTTACCGTCGCAAACTAAAGTTAAAATCTGAAAACTTTAACTACTAAGCATTGTATAGCTATCTCATAAGAAGACATATAAATTGCACTTTCGAGCTTCTAAAAATTTAATTCAGTCGTTGTGAAGAAATAATTGCCAATTATCGAAATGTGACTCACCTTAAGTCGTAAAGAGTTGGGGGTACTCCTTCCTCATTTCCTCTTCCACTTCCCAAGTCATTTCCTCAACGTTATTATTTCTCCATAACACTTTCACAGAAGCTACATCTTTGGTTCGAAGCTTTCTTACTTGCCGATCTAAAATCTTTATTGGTACCTCTGCATAAGATAAATCTTCAGCAATACAAATATTTTCAATGGGTATAATACGTGAAGGATCTCTAATGCACTTGTGCAACATAGATACATGAAATACAGGATGGACTGCTTCAAATTCTGAAGGCAAATCAAGTTCGTATACCACCATACCGATCAGCCGAATAATCTTATACGGTCCAACGTACCTAGGACTGAGCTTCCCTTTCTTTTCGAATCGCATGATGCCCTTCATAAGCGATACTTTCAGGAAAACCCAATCTTCTACATCAAACTCTAAGTTCCGTCGTCGAACATCGGCATAAGATTTCTGCCGACACTGTGCTCTATGAAGCTGATATCTAATAAGCTTAACCTTTTCAATCGCTTTTTGGACTAGATTGGACCTAGAAAATCTGCTTCCTCGAGCTCAAACCAACCGATTGGGGACCTACACTTTCGCCCATATAGTGCTTCGTAAGGGGCCATCTGAATACTAGCTTGAAAGCTATTATTATAAGTGAACTCAATAAGAGGTAGATGTTGATCCCAACTTCCTTTAAAATCTAGCACACAAACACGTAACATATCCTCAACCATCTGAATAGTACGTTCTGCCTGTCCATCAGTTTGTGGATGAAAAGCGGTGCTAAGAGTTACCTGAGTGCCTAGACCCTTCTGAAACGATCTCCAAAAATGTGCTGTAAATTAAGATCCTCGATCTGAGATAATAGATAATGGAACTCCGTGAAGACGAATAATCTCCTGAATGTAAAGCTTGGCATAATCTTCAGCTGAATTTGTTCTAACTGGCAAGAAATGAGCAGATTTTGTCAGCCTATCGATAATTACCCAAATGGAATCATACCTTCGTGGAGTGTGAGGAAAACCAGTGATGAATTCCATATTTATCACATACCATTTCCATAACAGAAGCTCAATATACTGGGTTAGGTCTCCAGGCCTCTAATGCTCTGCTTTAACTTGTTGATAGTGGGGACATTCAGCTACCATCTCCTCAATATCTTTTTTCATGCCATTCCACCAATAGATATGTCGAAGGTCCTGATACATCTTCGTCGCTCTAGGGTGAGCTTCATATCTAGAATAATGGGCCCCTGAAAGAATCTTTGTAAGGAGCTCTCCAACTGCCGGTACACATAAGCCACCCTGGTATCTAAGGACTCCATATCCAGTTAGCTCAAATAAAGGTTGCTGCTGCTGTGGAATATTTTTCCTCAATTTCCTAAGCTCAGGATCTTCATGTTGCCGCCTTTACACTTCATTCACAAAGGAAGATTCTGTCATATTCTTAACGACAACACCTCCACCTCCTGCATGTACCAAGCGTACTTGCAAATTAACTAGCTGGCATAGGTCTTTTGTAATTCCAGCCTTATCAGCTTCAACATGACTTAGACTACCCATGGACTTCCGGCTGAGCGCATCAGCAACAACATTAGCTTTGCCGGGATGATATAAAATGTCAACATCGTAATCCTTTAATAATTCTAGCCATCTTTTTTGTCGTATGTTCAACTCCCTCTGCTTAAGTAAATACTGAAGGCTCTGGTGATCGGTGAAAATATCTATATGAACCCCGTAAAGATAATGCCGCCAAATTTTTAGGGAAAAGACATTTGCAGCCAACTCAAGATCGTGTGTAGGATAATTCTACTCATGCTTCCGCAACCATCTAGAGGCGTATCTAATAACCTTACCATGCTGCATAAGAACAAAACCTAGGCCAATTCTTGAGGCATTAGAATAAACAATATAGCCCTCATTACCATCTGGAAGAGTTAGGATAGGTGCAATGGTAAGCCTTTTTTTTAGATCCTGAAAGCTCTATTCGCATGCCTCGGTCCACTGAACTTAGTTGCCTTATGTGTCAACTTTTTTAGTGGTGTAGAGATAGAAGAGAATCCCTCCACAAACCTTCGGTAATACCCTGTCAAGCCTAAAAAGCTACGAACCTCCATTGGATTCAAGGGCCTCGGCCAAGTCATCACTACTTCATCTTTTGTCCATCTACCTTAATAACCTCACTTGTAATAACATGACCAAGAAAAGCTACAGAAATAAGCCAAAAATCACATTTAGAGAATTTAGCATATACCCTGCAATCTTGGAGAATCTGCAATACAGCTCGCAAGTGGTCTGCATGCTCAGCTTCCAACCGTGAATATATAAGAATGTCATCAATAAACACAATCAAAAATTCATCCAAGAATGGTTTGAAGAGTCGATTCATAAGATCCATAAAAGTTGTAGGGGAATTTGTAAGCCCGAAAAAAATGACAAGGAATTCAAAATGGCCATACCTCGTCCTAAATGTTGTTTTTGAAATATCAACTTCCCTGACTCGCGGTTGATGGTAACCTGACCGCAAGTCAATCTTGGAAAAGCTTTTGACACCTTGTAACTGGTCGAATAAGTCATCAATCCGTGGAAGAGGATATTTATTCTTAATAGTGACTTTATTTAGTTTTCTATAGTCAATACACATCCGTAAGGATCCATCTTTCTTTCGAACAAAGAGCACTGGAGCACCCCATGGCGAAGTACTTGGCCTGTTATCGAGCAAGTCCTTAAATTGTTCCTTCAATTTTCTTAGCTTTGCAGGTGCCATTCTATTGGGAGGAATCGATATAGGCTGGGTATCAGGAAGCAAGTCTATAGAGAAATTAATTTCCCTTTCTGGGGGAATTCCTGGAAGATCATCAGGGAATACCATTGGAAATTCATTCACAATGGGAATTGACTGAAGAGTCGTGGGCTCCTTATCAGTATCATTTACATGAAACATGTGGTATATACAACCTTTAGCAATCAACTTTCGATCCCTAAGGTATGAAATAAACTTACCCTTGGGTGTGGCTACATTACCCTTCCACTCAAGGACTGGCTCACCTAGAAAGTAAAATCTGACTATCTTTGCACGACAATCAATGTTAGCATAGCAAGCTGCCAACCAATCCATACCCATGATAACATCAAAATCTAGTATAATCAACTCAACTAAATCAGCGTAGGTTGGACGATCATTAATTAATACCGTACAACCCTGATAGACACGACTAGCTAATATAGAATCGCCAACCGGTGTAGACACCTCAACTGGTTGTGGCAACAACTCAGATTTCATGTCAATCTTACTAGCAATAAATAGAGTAATATATGAAAATGTAGAGCCAGGGTCTATCAATGCATAAACAACTTGAGAAGATATCATCAATGTACCTGTGACAACATAAGGGGATGCCTCTGAATCTTGTCGGCCTGTGAGTGCATAAAAGCAATTCTGGCCACCGCTCAAACCTGATGTATCTCCATCAGCTCTCCCTCTACCATGACCATTAGTAGACTGTGGTCCTGGTCGTGGGGCACGCACTGAGGGTGAAGAGGCTGTTGTGGATCCTGAAGGCTGACCTAGATCACCTCTGCTCAACCTCGAGCACCGACTAATAAAATGTCATGTCTGCCCCACAATGATAGCATACACCTGAAGCCTATCTACACTACCCAGTGTGTGGCTTCCCGCACTGTGTACAATGAGGATTAGGATGTCTTATTTGTACGGAACGATCCTGTCGACTACCCTCAGGCTGGCCTGAGCTCTTACCTGATCCTGACTGACTATAACAATCAAACGGTGGTCCCTGCACTTGTGGTGAGACACTACCTGCTGGTCAAGGTAGATATCGATGGAATGGGGGCATAAAATCACCATGTGGCTCCCTATAAGACCCCATAGTATGGGCCCTCTTACTTTGATCCCTATCCTTGCAGGTATCATCAATCCGTTTAGAAAGGTCCTTTGTAGTCTGAGTGAAAGCCTGTATGTGGGAAATATCTCATCATCCGATAGGGATACTACCCTGCAATCTCATATCAGATGATCTACCAAACCATCAATATAACAATGAACTCTGGCTCTCATAGTACGTACAATATATCTGGTGCATATCTCGCTAAAGAATTAAACATGTGGCTATAATCTCTCATACTCATGGTTCCTTGCTTCAGATTGATAAATTGATCAAGACGGGCCTCTCGAACTTCCCATGGCAAATAGTGGGCAAGGAAGGCCTTAGAGAAGTTCTCCCACTTTGCTGGTGGAGCATCAGGTCCTCTTGATATCTCCCAGGCCTCATACCAAAGGATGGCTACATCACGTAGCCGAAAAGAAGCCAACTCCACAGCCTCTGTGACGGAGGCATTCATCACGATCAATACTCTATATATATGGTCTATAAATACCTGGGGATCCTCAGTAGGAATATATCCCGTAAATAACGGAGGGGCCAAATGAAGAAATTTTCGTACCTATGAACTTTCAGACCGGTCTCTCCGAGTATCTACTCCTGACTCCAGTCGTGGCTCATGAATAGAAACCATCCTAGTCAGCAACTGAACTACCTCTCTTATCCCCTGCTCCCTAGTCTCCCTGGTGGAGGAACAGTAGGAAATGGAGGTCCTATGTCCCTGGCTTCCTCAGGTACCAATGGAACTGGTGAGGCTGGGGGTACTGCATCTCCTCGGGCTTCAACAGGTGCGGGGAGGATGGTACTAGGGGTACTGGAGATTCACGTTGTGCCTCTGAGGGAAATCTATCTGTTTGACCTAGTGGGGAACGACTAGTACCTTCCCTTGTATCCTTACCTATTTCTCGATCTGCCATATCCGGAGTGAGTGTAGCCTGTTAGATAAGAAACATAAAGAATGATTTAGATTTCAAATGTTCTTATACTTTTGCACTATAGCACGATCTATCAGTTTCGTGAAATGTAACCATTCCTAAATGCTCTTAGCCTCTTAATTATAATTGTGGTGCACAACACACCCATAAACAAGACTCTACTAGACACGGCTTGTAGACCTCTTCGGGATACGACCTGCTCTGATACCAAGTTTGTCACACCCCAAAATAGGGGGCGTAACTAGCACTAGATACCCTATTAGATAAAGTTACTCACCAAAAATACTAGCTAACCAAACCATGAGATAAAAAGATTGGGCAGCACAACCTCTAAAAACTGAAGCCTGGACCCTGAAGGTCATGACCTGAATGAGTGTAAACCATACAAACAATTGTAGCCAAGCCATAAAAAATAAAGATGCACTAGCTAGCCGACGAGGCCACAACGGAAGACATACCTACTTACACATACATATATATACATGCCAAGTCTATGGGCTAGAGACTGAAATATACAAAAGATAACCCAGAATATTATGTCCACAATAGCCTCTATAGGTGACATAAGCAGTGTCGGGATAAGGCCCCGACTATACCCAAACTGTACAACAAAATTAAACCTCCTATGATAGCCCCAGGATAAGATGGAGCTTACAAACTCACAGTTGAACCCGAATCCTAGCGGGTGGGTCGATCAGAATCCCTGCCTGAACCTTCTCACATGAAACAAAGTAGCGTCCCCAGGCAATGGGACGTCAGTACGAATAAAAAAGTACTGGTATGCAAAGCGGAAAGTAGAATCATAAATAGTTACTGAAAAAGGGTAACAGAGATACCACCTGAAACTGAAACTCAAATAATCTTCTTGGCTTACATTTGGCGTCTTACTATTTAAATATGCATGGTAGGCTCGTATAATAGTATGTCGTGAATACATATATATAGATGCAAATGCATGAAATACCCAACCAAATGCTAGCAATGGTGGTGCTTCTCGATAGCTAACCGGCATCATATACGCCAACGTGTGTCCATCAGTGTCTCATACGTATAAATATAGGCAATAGGCCCCATACCTCCTGATTATAGCTCAGGAATAAAATGCATAGCATGTCATGTCATGGATTTATAACACCTATATGTTACTATTGTTATGTTGCCAATCTTTGTCCATTTGTAGTCTTGTTCTCATAACCCCATAATCACTTTCGTATAACATGTAACCATCTCATGGAACCTCATATGTTCTTCCTAATAAGCTTGAAAAGTTAACTCGAATTTTAGAAAGATAACCTAACCTTGCAGATATTCATAACAAGTTTAAGGTGAGTTACTTCGTTCCTAACTTGGTTCCTAGATAATTTATAAAAGAAGTATTTCAAAAACCAAGTGTTCTAATACTTTAAACAATTAAGTTATATTTTAGAGTTTTGAAGAGCGTTAGTTACTTTAAATATTTTTCATAATAACTTTGGTGGGGAAAGGGAGTTGGTTACAACTAATAAGGGTCTCCCGTGATTGTCACGCCCCGAGCCTACACCCTGGGTGGGACTGGCACTTAAGTACCATTGCTGGCCCCAAGCGAACCCTTGGCCTGGCTTAACTTATATCGAAAGACTTAAATAACAAGAAAACAGTCTCAAAAGATAAACTAATGCAATAAACTTAGAATGTCTTAAAAGAAACATTCAACTAGCCAAGATGGTAACTCAAGTCTCAATCATCAAAACTGAAATGGAAAGACTCAAGAAGTAACATCAACTAACTGTCTATGAAGCCTCTAACAACTGAGATGGACGTCGGGACAAGACCTACGACGTCCTAATGAACTAACTGATAAAACAATAAAAAGGGGAACCTCCGGAAGCAAGGAGGCTCACCAACAACTCTGAAGCTCAACTGGATCAACGATGTGCTGGGTGCTTATCCTGGTTACCTGAATTTGCATCATAAAAAGATGCAGGCCAATTGGCATCAGTACATTGAATGTACAAGCATGCAATGGGAATACATAAACAAGACAGAAGCTTAAAAGGAACATACCTGGTCTCAACTCAACTCAACTCAACATATTTCAATATAAATCAATAATATAAATGCAATATAAAGAAAAACTTTTAAAACATGGATAACAACCCTGTGTATTTAGAAATACAATGGTAACTCAGTTTGTATGCAATGATACAATTTAAACTCTGTTTGTATGTGAAAATACAAGTAATCACTGTTTATATAAGAATACAAAATATAATTGTGGGAGTTTCTCTAACCGACACCCATCACTTATGAGCTATGTGATGATACAACGTTTTGTCTCATGCTGCTAGGGGTGTCCTATACCTTGCTGGGGTATAGAACCTAACTACTAAATGGATCCACCAGTCTATGCTAAAAAGCACTAAGGAATCATCTAAAAAGTATGACCCTTTTCTACCCATGCTGGCTACACGGTTTATGGAGACTATGAATTATCTGAACTCAAGCTCGTCCCCAAATCGGTGCTCAATACTTCTCCCAAAATGTATCTAGCTGATATATATAAAAACATAACTCTTTCTGTGGTTTGAGATAATTACTCAAAAACTAACCCAAAGGCTCTCTTGGAAATTAGTGTTTCCTCTCTTGCTTAAATATGAAAAACATTTACTCTTTACTCAAAAACTAGCTCAAAGGCTCTTTTAGAAATCAATGCTTCCTTTCTTGTTTAAATGTGAAAACATTTACTCTTTGGGAATACATAGTTCCCATATACTCTTTTGAAGAAAAAGAACTTCATTTGTTAGTCTTACTCAACTACAAACTCAAGTCTTAAAACAAGTGTAAAGCATTTGCAAAATGACTTTTGGGAGGACTCTAAGAACTCTATAGACTCGGCTCTTAACTTTCCTTGAATTTGAATTTATGGATTCAAGGTTGTGATTTGTGATAGGAAGGATCTCGTGATGTTTAAGAGTGTTTTTAGATAGTTAAACATGAGAAACAGTCAAGTAATCACTGTTTGGAAGCAAGTCCGCGACGCGGAGATGCATTTAAATATTTGGTCACAAAACAAATTTTGAGGCAGATGGGTCTGTGAACTCTCTGCGACGCGGAGAGAAAACTTCCCTTTCTGAGGAACAGGTCCGCGGCGCGGACCTCGTACCCAGATTCTGCCCGACTTTTTCCTTCTTCGTTTTCTCACCCCAAATCTCCTAAATTCGATTCTTTTTCTCAATTTCTCTTTATATTCAAATAACCAGTATATGTAGACGCGATAGTAACTCAAAAAACTCTTAAAATCGATAAAACTATCTCAAGAAACTCATCAATCCCCTCCAAGTTTAAGAATGAAAGCAATTCAAGAACACAACTCAAGCACATCAAATCCTCAATCTTTTAGGATGAAAATTACACTGAACTAAGCATTTTTGGCACGTGGGTGAACGAACCCAACGCTATGTGAACTCACATACCTCGTAGGATTGAATCCTTGGAGAAATCCGCAATCAATTCCTCAAGAAATCGACGAATCTTGACCTTTCTCTTCGTTTCTCCTCTTGAGTTCTTTTTCTCTAAAACCCTGGCGTATAATTTGAGTGCGTAAACTGAATTCCCTAAGTAATTACCAAAAACGAATTAAGCTAATTGGGTAATGAAAAGACCAAAATACCCCTCTGAAATCCGGTTGACTTTCCTTATCCAGACAGCCCGACTTCAAACGGGCATATCTCCCTTATACGAACTCGAAAATGAGCAAACTCAGTGGCGTTGGAAAGATATTTCACAGACCTTTCATATGGTATCTTGTATCCCACATAAATCATCATGTTCTAGGAGTTATAGTCATTTGAAGTTAACCAAAAACTCATACTTAACATAACTTGCAAAATTTCAGATTTTTCATTCTTTCCAAAAATGGTTCTTTCTAATTCTAGCTGCTTCAAATAGCGGAGTGTTACAGTGATATTTTAAGTCACATCACCCAAAGAAGATTAAGAATTCATACATGTGGACATATAATCAAGGAAACCGATAAAATGACATATAGATGTCGAATACTCTATTTATCTGAACGAGTGGAATATCAAAATAATAGAATCATGAAAATAATTCAGCTGAGATCCCAATGACTTTCACTGAAGGTCTTTCTAGCAAGAGAATAGCAAAATATCACATTCGGAGTTTTAGGTATTTCCCAGGAGTGGTGCTAAATTGAGGGATGGAGCTTAGCCTTAACATACCTTTCTAATGAACGCTCGAATGATCGTAGTTTCTTCACAAAATTTGTTCCTTATGTCCTAAGCTTCACAAACACTATATATACACAACTGGTATGCACCTATAAATAATTCATAATTGAGCTTAAATCGGCAGATTTTTCATATGGCCTCAACTTGACGAAACGTCCGTAGAACTTCATACAACTAATCATAAAAGAGTCCCGAGATGATTACCTTATTTAACAAAGTGTAAACCTTGAAGAAACACCAATAACTACCAATTTATATCTTCAAAAACTAGTTCCCAACGCAGCTAATAGAGGGGAAAACGATTGCTACGTGTAGAGATCACGTTTCTAGGCACGGGGGCAACCTTTAATGGTAGAAATCGTCAAAAACTAACTTTCATCATGCAAGAACTCCATTAGAAACCTCTCTTAAACTTTCTTTCTAGTTAGGAAGTGAAAAGAAATGTTTTCATGGCTTAAAATGTCAAGTAAGCCGACATACCACATCTTTGACCCGACCCGGATCGCGACCAGGATTCTGCCCCGGCAGTCCGCGGTAAAACCCTCATAACTTCTTACTCCGATGTCGGTTGGATACGGAGTTTTATGCGTTGTAAACTAGACTCGTAGGCCTTCAATTCGATAGGTCATGGACCTTCTAACTCTTCATATATTTGGAGAAAAAATCCAATACATTTGACCCAAAGTTAAGAAAATATTATTAAAGAATCTTCGATAACTTTTGCCGACAGTTTTTCTAATTTTCTTGACTTCAAAACTTAACATATGAACCTTGTGCTATTATAATACCTCATAACACACTATTCTTAGCATGTTAGACACTCATAGTCTTACCCCAAGTTATGAGATAATTTAAACCTTTCAAACGGGTGGAGTTCTACCCGAGCCATTTCTTTAATCTAGAACTTTGTCTGAGGGGTCCCTTTGACCTAAAACTTTAGTTTAGTTCCTTAATATTGCCACCCATTTGCAATCTTAATCTCCAATGTATGATACCAAGTCATATACACCTCATATAGCCATGCCAAACTACTCCACACATATTATGCAAGAATAGAGAAAAAGTACGGGATCTTACACTTACAAATAAATTATTTTACACAAATAGTATATAAATTAGTCTACCTTTATTTTTCTTATTCTTTTGAGTTCTCCTCAATTTCTCATCTCGTATAAAAGCAACAACTTTCATCATTGATTGTTCAAGGGATGCAACACGCTCACACAGATTATCATCTTTACAATTACTCGGTATATTTTTCTGTCCACTCGAAACAGAATTCTCACAAGGTTGGTTGGAATTGTTATTACCCAATATTTCATCCTCCTCGTTCTCTACTGCTGAAGTGAGGACAGTGACTCCTTTCAAATTGGCCTTTAAGGCATCAATGATTGTGTCTTTGTCCGTATATGGCTTTAATGTAGCAATGTAATTTTGTTTTGTCTCACGTACAGTAGATGTGAGGTATGGGTGCACAATCTACAAAAAAATTATATAATTAGTACATGAAATTTACTAATTTACAAATATTGCTAGATAATAATAAATAAATTTATACCTTTGTACTTCTTCCTTTGTACTTAAATGGATCACCTTCGATAATATTATCGCTCTTTGTTGTGTGCAATATAAGTAAACGGGGAATGGGTAGAGGAGAATCCAAGGACTTTATGGCATACTTACCAAGATGAGGAAAAGCCACATATATCCAAACCTGAAATTAATAAAATAACAAATAAAAAAACAGAGAATATGAAATACTATATAAATATATAAGAGTTTATTATAAATCAAGTACATAATTGATAATAAGTACCAGAAATGTCCAGGGGAAGCCATATAGAGCATACGATGCATTCCCTCTTTCATTGTACACTTCACTCTGCTTTTTCAAATTGATTTTGTTCTTCAAATACATCACTGTTAGATCAAAACACTCTTTCCCCCACGGATTACTCTTGAAGAAATCTAAATCATGCACCATCTTAATGTGGTTTGAATCCACAATCTTAGATCGATCATGGGTAAGCAACATCGAGTGGACGAACCAAACTAAAGAGCACTTCAACTTATGCTCCTTATTCAATCTGGTACCCTTGATCAAACTCATCAACTTTGTAGCAGTGATGTTCTTATTCTTGGTCACTTTATAATGAAATTTTCACCTTTCTAAAGTACTTTTGTCATTTTTGCATCACGGGGGTATGCCTGAGCAATTCAGCCCCGTAATCAATGCAAATTCTCTTAAGCCAAAACTAGCAGGCTTATCATTCACACAAAACCGCATCTCATGCAATTTCTTTTATCAGTTTCACACGTCACAAAAACATATAATGGACCATCTGTCCATTGAACTTGAAATATTGTGGAATATGCCTCAAGTGTCCAAAACAAGTACCTTTAAACTCATTATAAATTTTTTCTTGAAATAAAAGTTTTCTAAAATCACGATAAACAGCCATCCTTGCTCTCACAGAAATTTTTCGTTGGAAACGATCCATGTCGTTGGATTATACGACTTACCAGAGATTTCTCTTGCACAAATTGGCAAGGACAGGGTATCATCATCCTCATCTCCAGTATCTCGGGTATCTCTACTACTCTCCTCATCTCCACTGTCAGTTTTTTCTTCACTAGATTCAACATCATCACTAGCCTGGGCACTACTGTCCTCGTAGTTGTCAATCTCAGCCATTGTATCGGAATCCGAGTTAGACTTAGGTTCTTCAACTACAATTTTTTTCTTTTTTAAGATCTGGAAACTTCTTCATGCTTTCTTTTTTTATTTTTAGAAGTCTTAGGAAAAAATTGTTTAACGATGCCGCCTCTAGTTTTAGCCATACTGTATTATTTACAAAAACTATAATTTAATATCAAAATATCGACCACTAGTCTATTAACACAAACAGAGTAATGCTAAAAAAATTATGCAAAACAAGTAGGAGTTCCAAAAAAACTCGATAATTTCGTTGACATAAACACCATTAAAGTCGACCAAAATACAAACTTTGTAATCGATAGGCCAGATAAACATAAAAATTCAAAAATTTCTACACATTATCCAAACCAAAACGTCAGTAATGATTCTGAATAAAAAGCATGAACTATAACGGGTGAGATTTTCAGAACTTTAAGCAAAAATCTAAACTTCACTACACTATCACGATAAAAAAAATCAAATAGTCTAAAAGTTATTGAAAAGACGATTAAACTTATTTGAGAGGAAGATGATTGAAAAAGATGCAACTGAACTTGGGGTAGAAGATTGAAAAAGATTCAACTGAACTTGGGGAAGAAGATTGATGAAACAAAGAAACAATCCACTTAGTTTTTCCGGAACGATTATAGAAATTGAAAAAGATCCCTGAACTTGGGGTAGAAAATTGAAAAAGATTCAACTGAACTTGGGGAAGAAGACTGATGAAAAAAAGGAACAATCCACTTAGTTTTTCCGGAACGATTATAGGATCTCACTTTTCTTTATGTTTTCAATAATATGGAAGATGGAAGTTTTGTTGGAGAATGATCAGTTTTATGGAGGTTGATGATTTCGATAAAGCAGGATTATGGAAGACGAAGAATTCTCGAAAAATGTTTACCCAATATTATTAAATATTTTTGTGAGTGAAAAAATTACAAAATAACAGAATTACAAGATTACAATTGAAAAATAAAATGAAGAAATAAAAATCTCTTCTGGCTGAGGCACGAATATCTCGCTCTTTTTAAGGAGATTCAAGCCCACTACAGCAAATGTTTTTCACCGGTCCAGCAGTAGTCCTTCTTGACTTTTCCGCTCAAGGATACAACAGCCTAATCACAAAATATAACTCAATAACTCTGGACAAGAGTTAAGTCCAAAGCTCAAAAAAAAAAAAACACATGCCTTCAACTAATAAGAACTTTCTTTTTGACAAACTTTATGCACTCTGTATTTTCTTGTGTATAAAACAGATGAAGACGACCACTATTTATAATTGAGGAAGTCTTCCTACCAATTGATAGGAAGATAATGGTGTAGTAAATAGAAAAAGATAAATGGCCTAAGAGTTCCATAGGTTACAAGGAATAATGGAGAAGTAATGGTGAAGGGCAACAAATGCACTAACGTGCAGATGTTACTATATGACCATTGCCAACGTTCACAAAGCAATATTCCATAATTCCTCTGGTCATTAATTGACCATTGAGTAATCAGGCACCAATGCTATACATTACAACAAAGCTGCTAGTTACTCCAACAATCAAAAAATAAATTGTTAATGTGTCAATTCAAAGAAGTAAAATAATATAATATTAAAATGCCTACTCATTTAAATATTAGACAAGAGAGTATATCAGCTGAAGGAAGACTATTATGCATAATGAAGGCGTACTCTGAATTGAACCTCCACTTAGTGAAATAGTAACTTTTACTCCATAGTCGTAGTGGTCTCAGACTTGAACTATGACTGCTTAAGGGAAATAAAATATCACTGGTCACACAAAATAATCAAGGTGTTGACATGAACTTTAAAAGCCAGCACGTTATGGTCTGGTGCTATCCCAGTTTCATGAGTGCTTTTGACAATACGCCCAATTCTCATAGGAAGCGACCTACTTCCACACTCAAATAGGTCAAATCTGTCGAGAGCGCTCCTATAAGTTTAACACTCCACCAATACGGGCTACAAATTTTCATTAAGAGTTTTGTAAACTCAGCCTTCATAAATTACTACAGGAAACAATGCACTCACATCATAGGGAGGGAATAAAAAATAGTGCATTTTTCACAACAATTCATCATATGATTAGTTTTTCCCTTTGAACCTAGTTATAGGATCTATAGTCCCTTGGTTGGGTTTACTCATATATGACTCAAGGATCTATAGGCTTAAATTCCATCCCCTCGATGTGCTCCAGACCTTTTCTCTCGTTAAGGCCTTAGTAAGAGGATCTGGAAGATTATCACAAGATTTGACATAATCAACATTAATGGTACCATTTGTCAAATATGATCTTACATTACTGTGTTTCCTCTTTATAGGTATGGATTTACCGTGGTAATAACGGTTTTGAACTCTACCAATCGCAGCGGTGCTATCACAATGAATTTAAATAGGATGCATTGGTTATTCAAAATAAGGTATTTGAAATAATAAATCTCTTAACCAATTCGCTTCCTCACTAGCTGAAGCTAAAGCAATTAGTTCAGCCTCCATGGTAGAGTTAGCAATTATAATTTGCTTTTTTGATCTCTAACAAATAGCACCACCACCTAAAGTAAAGACACAACCAGTGGTAGAACAGGAATCACCTGATAAAGTCTTCCAATCTGCATCAGAAAAGCCTTCAAGTACAACAATATATTTTTTATAGAACAAACCATATTTTTTGTTTTAATTAAATATCACATAACTCTTGTTATAGCATGACACTGTTCATTACCCGGCTTGCTTGTAAACCTGCCAAGTACTCCTACTCCATATGCAATATCAGGCCTAGTGCAATCAGTCACATATCTCAAACTTCCAATGATGCTAGCATATTCCTTTTGTTTTATCACATCATTTTCACTTTCAACAGGATATAAGTGAACAGTTGAATCAAAAGGAGTTACAACATGCTTGCAATCGAAGAAAGTTATTTTATTTCAAAATTTTCTCGACATAATGTGACTGGTCAAGGAAAATTCCCTCACATGTTCTTGTTATTTTTATTCCAAGAATAAAATTTGCCTCACCAAGATCTTTCATATCAAAATGGCTTCTAAGAATATTTTTAACTTCATCAATAAAATTCATGTTAGAGCCAAAGATCAATAAACCATCAACATATAGGCAAATAATCACATGTGAATTATTTCAAGACTTATGATATATGCGCTTATGACACTCATTTGTTTTAAAACCATTTTCAATCATATAGGAATTAAACTTTTCATGTCATTGCTTTGGTGCCTGTTTCAAGCCATTTAGGGATTTAGTAAGTTTACATATTTTGCTTTCTTGGCCTGCTTCAACAAAATACTCGGGTTGATCCATATAATTTTTTTCATTTAGGTCTCCATTTAAAAAAGCAGTTTTTACATCCATTTGATGAATTTGCAAATAAACAAATGCAACCATAGCAATTAAAAGTCTTATGGATGTAATTTTTATTACCGGTGAAAAACTATCAAAAAATTATAGGCCTTCTAGTTGTTTAAAACCTTTTACAACTAGTCTAGCCTTATATTTATTAATAGATCCATCCGATTTCAACTTTTTTCGTAAGACCCATTTGCAACCAATTATTTTACAACCCGGTGGTAAATAAACTAATTTCCAAGTTTTATTAGAAATCAGTAATTTCATTTCATCATTTACAACCTCTTTCTAAAAAGTAGAATCATGTGAAGATAATGCTTCTTTCAAAGTGAAAGGGTCATCTCCAACATTAAACACATAAAAATCAGGATCAAAATCTTTTTCTACTCTAGCTCTTTTACTTCGTCTTAACTCAAAATCATCAATTTCTTTATTTTTTAAAGTAGAAGTAGAAGAACTAGCTAGGTAGTGACAAAATATTTTGTTCAATCCTTTGACCCCCACTATTTTTAGAATCAAAAGGGAATTTATTTTCATGAAAAATAGCATCACCTGATTCAATTATAACATTATCTTCAAGATAATTAAAAATTCTATAGGCTGTACTATTAGAAGCATAACCAAGAAAAGCAAAAGTAGTAACTTTCTTACCCAACTTTGTAATCTTTGGATCCATTAGCCTCACAATGGCTAGACAACCCCAAACTCTTAAATATCCCAAACTTGGCTTGTGACCTTTCCACAATTCAAAAGGTGTCAATTTAGACTTTTTATGAGGCACACAATTCAACACATAACAAGCAGTTAAAATAGCTTCACCCCATAAATTTAAAGGTGCATGTGACTCAATAAGCATTACATTAGACAATTCAACCAAAGTTCTATTTTTATTTTCTGCTACACCATTAGATAAAGGAGAATAAGGAGGAGTAGTTTCATGAATTATTCTCAATGATCTAACAAAATAATTAAACTCATTTGACTCATATTCACGACCTCTATCACTTCTAATTCTTTTTATTTTTCTTCCCAACTGATTTTCAACCTCATGGAGATAAGCTTTAAAACTTTCAAAAGCATCACTTTTATTTTTCATCAAGTAAACATATTCTAACTTAGAAAAATCATCACTGAAAGTGATAAAATACCTATTACCTCCACGAGTTAAAATCCCTCCAAGTTCACAAATATCAGTATGAACAAGCTCTAACAAATCAGTTTTTCTTACAACTTGAAAATGAGGCCTTTTAGTGATTTTGGCTTTACTACAATTCTCATATTTTTCAACATTCTTTTTAATTATTGGGATCAATCCTAAACTACTCATGATTCCAACATAACGATCATTAATATGACAAATATGAGCATGCCAAAATTTGGTTGAAGAAAGCATATAAAAAGAAGTAGAAACTTTATTCTTTTCAACATTCAGTTGAAACATCCCATCACAAGCATACCCCTTTCCCACAAAAATACCCTTCTTCACAATTACATATTGATCAGATTCAATAATTTATTTAAAGCATGATTTATTAAGAAGAAAACTAGACATCAATATTTTCCTTATGGAAGGAGTATAAAGTACATCTTTCAAAGTTAATACCCTTCCAGAAGTAAAACACAATTTGACATCTCCCGTTCCAAGCACTTGAGTTGTGTGAGAATCACCAAGCGTGATGGTTTTGGGCTCCTCAAAATGAGTATATGTTTTGAACCAATCTTTGTCATAACAGACATGACAGTTTGCAACAAAATCAGCCCACCATCCATCAACATTCTTAACCATGTTTATGTCGGTAATCACCGCCACAAAAGATTCTTTGGTAACGTTTGCACGAGGGTTAGGACCACGTTTCCAGAATCTGCAAAATCGAGCAATATGCCCACTCTTGCCACAAACAAAGCACGGTCCCTTATCTTGAACTTGTTGATTTTGTGCTTGGTTATTTTTACCATTATTTTTCTTGATTTTTTTCTTCTTAGGCTTCAAAGAAGTATTTTTGTGAGTTTCAGGAGTAGCATTATTTGAAGTAATTAAATTTACCTTCGTTGTGATGTTGCTCTCTTCTGTTTGTAAAAGTGCATCTTGGCCCCTTGCCTCTTCTTCCATACGGATTTTCATTATCAATGTCTCAAGAGAGGTTTCCTTTTGCTTGTGGTGCATAGTTTTTTGAAATTCTTTCCAAGAAGTTGGAAGTTTATCTACTATGCCACAAACAATAAGGTTATCTCCAATTTTGACCTCCTCAGACCTTAGCTCTCCAACAATCATTATAAAGTCTTGAGCTTGGTCTACCACTGATTTGTTGTCCACCATTTGGAAACGAAAAAATCTACTAGCCGCATATTTTTTCGCTCCAGCCTCTTCGGTATCATACTTGCTCTGCAATGTTTTCCAAATTTTCTTTTCTCTAGAGTAAGTTCTATCATAATAATCATAAAAATTATCAGATAGACAATTAATATTATAATACCGACACTTATAGGAATCACCATTGATCTTTTCCACATTCTCTAGATGAGAAATAGTTTCATCATCATTCATATAGGTGATGTCTACTTTATTAGGATTCTTCTCACTTAACACATAAGAAACATTGAGAAGACTTAAGTACAAAAATACTTTACCCTTCCATCGCTTGAGATGATTACCATTTAACCGAAATGGCTTGTTAAGGTCTCCCATCTTGACATCCGCGGTTTTTTCAATTGTAGCCATTATGAATCTCCTTAAAATTGTTAGTGAAAAAATTACAAAATAACAGAATTACAAAATTACAATTGAAAAATAAAATGAAGAAATAAAAATTTCTTCTGGCTGAGACGCGGATATCTCGCTCTCTTTAAAGAGATTCAAGCCCACTGCAACACATGTTTTTCACCGGTCCAGCAGTAGTCCTTCTTGACTTGTCCCCTCCAGGATACAATAACCTAATCACAAAATATAACTCAACAAATCTGGACAAGAGTTGAGTCCAAAGCTCCACAAAAAAAAACACCTCCCTTCAACTAATAAGAACTGTCTTTTTGACAAACTTTATGCGCTCTATATTTTCTTGTGTATAAAACAAATGAAGACCACCACTATTTATAGTTGAGGAAGTCTTCCTACCAATTGATAGAAATATAATGATGTAGTAAATAGAAAAGATAAATGACCTAGGAGTTACATCGGTTACAAGGAATAATGGAGAAGTGATGGTGAAGGGCAACAAATGCACTAACGTGCAGATGTTACTATATGACCATTGCCCACGTTCCATTTCCAACGTTCAATGCAACGTTCACAAAGCAATATGCCATAATGCCTCTGGTCATTAATTGACCATTGAGTAATTAGGCACCAATGCTATACATTGCAACAAAGGTACTAGTTACTCCAACAATCAAAAAAGAAATTGTTAATTTGGCAATTCAAAGAAGTAAAATAATATAATATTAAAATGCCTACACTAACATTTTTTATATTCCTTGGGATTGTAATTTTATTTTTTTGAGTGATGAATTTATTTAATGTTGAAGTGTTGGGATGAAAATGATATTTTATATACTTGTATTTTAATCCCCAAGTTCTTAAATTGATGAATAGGTCCATGAGCCCAAAACCCAACCCACTTTTTCTTACCCTAACCCTAAAAATTAAATCAAAATAAATAAATTAAGTGGCTATTTCTCAAATTAAGTTTTGAGAGTGTCCCTCTTGCCAATTAATCTCATGTAACATTGTTATAAGAAAAACCATCAAACCCGTGTTCTCTAATTCTGTAGTCACAAATCTTGTTTTATTTTCAATTTATGATGGGTTTTAAATTTAGAATGGGAGAAAGCAAAGTTTTGAAGTCGGCAGAGATTCCAAGGCAGCCACGGCTGGAGCTTAATGCACAAGCAATTGCAGACACAATTGCAGAAGCAGAAGTTGCAATCGCAGAGATAGAAGCTATAATTGTTGAGGCAGAAAGGGTTGTTACAATGGCTGAGGAAGCACTACACTTTGCTGAAACCGAAACAGTATTGAATCCTCCAACCTGCAGGTAATCCTTTTCTTTTCACTTACCAAACAAAAATCCATTCGGCTTCATTGATTTCTTTCTCTGAAGAAACAACCCTTGTATATAATTGAGGTTACAACAAAGTTTATATGCAAAACATGGTGCTTTTATTTTGTTGAGCTTCACTTGCATATTATACCCTCCTTTTGTAGTTTGTTTTTGGTTGTATATATAAAGAACTGCACAAACAGAGGTAGCCCTCGTATGTTGTTATTATGATTAAAAACATTTGAATTTAAACATATATTTAAAAAATATTATCAATTTTTGAAAAATGTAAAACCAAACCAACTAGTACTCAGAATTCTATTTCTATATGGTCGATTGAAAAATATGGTAACCCAACTAGGTTGAGGTCGAATCCCATAGAGAGTGTACTAGAGCTCTTATATAACTTGATGTTGATATTCAAATTAGTAACTATCATTCGAAAATTGGATTTTTTTTTATGAGAATCTGCTAACTACTTTGACAAGTTGGATTTGTATCAATAATAAATGTGAACTACGGTTACAATTATTAGATAACGAAACTCAAACAAATATTTTACTATCAATTTATTCAGGTGTGTATATTGTGCAAAACTGACAAATGCACTTGGGTGTCGAATATGTATGTCCATTCATCAAAAGCCTCAGATAAACTATCATCTCTCGAGCTTAAGTTATTAGATGGTGGTTGGTACATAGCATCAAATCCCTAGTAATGATCATTTTTCCTAATCTTAACTTCTTTTGTCGAACAAGTTAGAATAGATCCAAGTTCTTTTTAATGTTGTCGACTATTTAAAGAAAACTTTTATTGCGAAAGGAACTTAATACACAATCATCACCCCTTCTTAAGAAAGATATTTATTGTAAATAATTTATTGTCGTCATCCCTACTCTAAGTTCCATAACCCTAGTTATGAGTTTATATACTTATAACTAGCAATAAATAATAAATATAGTAAATTAAACTAATAGATAGCATTAATACAATAGAAAGAAATATGAACCTTTGATTAATGCAACTCTCGCAAGATAATCTTATTCATTCAACAATAATCTACTAAAACTAGAAAGTAAAACCTGAAAACTAAGAAAAATTAATTCTAATAACTTGTAGTAATTCCAAACCCTTAGCAATACTTCATAACCCTAGATATGTTGTCAAAAGACATATATATTATAATAGGGTCAAAATATTAATCTCGATTGGACTCTAATTTGACTGGGTCAAACCCATTCCAATAAATAAGGTGGTCAGAAGGCGGGGCTCCTAGTGAGAGGAACTACCTCACATCGCGGGGACAATTTCTCAAATCCAGCCTCACTTTTTTGAGTCTCTACAGTTCAATTCTTGTACAGATACGGTGTGAGGCCTATCTTTGAGTCCTTCTTGCATCTATTCTTGCTTCATGTTAGTCTGGATTATTGCGCTTTCTGTTCCAATCCATCATATGGGTCTTTTCTTGCTATTTTTGGCCTAAAATCAACCTAATCATATCTATTAACTCATAACAACATATAATCACTAAATGCATGAATATTCACCGGACTATACTTAAAATGTGGCTAAAACATGGGGTAAGCTATGATGTTTGAATGCGTAATTACAATCTTGATCACAACCTCACACTTAAAAACCTTATTACATCCTCGAACCATTCATCCTATCCTTTATAGACCCATTATCATATCATTTCCAGTTAAAACAAGGCTACTCACCAACTCTGTGAAATGACCCTCTAGGTCATTTCTTTGTTGATGCCTTTTGCTCATCGTTTAGAGTGTTCCTATAGTGACCCCAAGTCATTTATGACTTACGGGGACTAAAAATTTGGTCCCATAATTGTTCTTTTGGTTTTTATGGGAATTTATGTGTTTTGGAGTTTTTTTGAACCTTGAACGGCTGATTTTGATCAAAGGTTCTGGAAGGCGACCTTAGAATCCAATTTTGACGGTTTCATCAGCTCCAAAAGGGTAATATTAGGCTAGTGGCATGATTTGCATGGTTGAAAATACCATCAACACGGTTAGATTTAGAATATTGAATTTCGTTTAGAACGAGCCTTCATGTCTCAGGATGATTCCGAGCCCCCTGTAGATTTTGGCTTAAAATAGAGTTTTGGTGTGGGACCTACTTTTTGCTAAGACCACATATTGAAGTTTCAATTACTTCATTGAGTCTGGAATAATGAATTTTTTAGGGTAGGATATCTCATTTGAGTGCACGGGTTCCGAACAAATTCTGAACACTCCACTGGAGATTTAGAACTTGCCAAAACCAGCTGATGCACATCAGCTGGTGCAGGTAATTTTAAACTTGGTGTTCCCGGACCCTTGGTCAAGTTTTTGAGGACCTGATCCCTTACGCATCATGGCCGCGTGGCACTTGGTCGCAATAGCGATGAAGGGTTGACTGAGTTGACCTTCTTTGGTCAATGCGACTGAGAAGTCTAACCTTCGCAATCCTGACTGTCAGCTGTCACGACCCAAAGTATACCTTAGACGAAACATGGCGTGTGAGACACCGAGAGACCCTACACAAGCCACTTGACATACATATACACAATATGATAGATAAAGCAAAGAGTCTCATACGAATAAAAGAGTTTGAAATTTAAAAGTGGTAGTCTAACATAGTCTTGACAAGCCATATATTACATCAAGAGGAGTGGTCGAACCGTAACTCGTACACCACATACAACATCCGAGGATAAGAGACGTAAGAAAGCAATAAAGGTTACATGGTCCTCGTAGTATGAGGACTCACCAAGTATTCAAATCTCTAGAGTGATCAACTAGCCACAAATGGAGGGAGAAGAGTCATCAAGCCCTACATCAATGAAACAATGTAGGCACAAGTATGCATTAGTATATGGAATGTAATAAGAATGAGAGATATTCATAAAAACGTAAACATGATCATAAGGGGATATAATAGAAAACATGAAATGCTTGACCAAGCTACATAGTAAGAACATTTAAGAAGAACCGTAGATCATGAACATGGTCAGTACATCTTGAATTCATAAAGAAAACTTCATAAAACATTTAGAAATCACTTAGTTCATTTTGTCGGATATTTACTATTAACCGACATAGACCATGTGAGCTATAACGTGAAATCTGATGTCTTGCTTCCACACCGAAAAGAGATGTCCCTTGTTGCAAAGGAAAGGACCTTAACTTCTAGAATGTGTGGATCCAATAGCTATGTCAGTTAAGACAGCCTACATGGGCATGTAGTTAGGGACAATGAGATTGCTACTAGAAACCCAACCACTACTAACGGGAGAGCCTCCATCTCAATATACTCTCGGTGTTAAGTAAAATCCTAACGGAATTAGTCATAAATTTAAGCATATCATCATCCGTGGAAAACACAATTAAGTTACTAATCCAAGCTAAAAACATCATTGAATAGCTCCTTAAATATTGAATCATGCATGAGTGAGAAAACCTTTTACCAAACCATGACCGCTTAATGTGATAAAACCTTTCACAACTTAATTGATGCTAATCTTAAAGCAACCAAGATCATAAATAATCCTTTTTCATAAATGTAACACCTAAGAATTTAAAGGAATGAAAAGAATACAGTTTTTGGGTTGCAAGTGTGACCTACGGCTACTACCTATAGTTCGTAGAAGCATCTACTGACCATAGATGGCATCCATAGGTACAATGGAAATGGAAAAAAAAATTGGGAAATTTTTTAGGACCTACAGTGGCCATGTACGGTCTGTAGGTATACCTAACAACCGTACATGGGCCCCGTCGATGGATGGTCTAAATTCATGTCTATGAATATTACCTACGGCCGACCAAGATGATCCGTAGTAGGACCTATGGACCGTAGGTCTGAATCATAGGTGAGGCTCGACAGTTTTATTTTAAGAGCTTTTGGGTCTTTTCCTAATTATTCTAACCCAATACTACGTCATTTTACCCCTAAATCTAAACACTATAAATACCCTTCAACCTTAGAAATTTCCACCAACTTATTCATTCTCTAAAATTCCTAAAGTCTCTCCAATGTTTTCTCCAAAAAACAAATCTTCTCTCTAGATCAAGGAAGAAGAAGCAAGAGTTATTCAACTTCAAGTATATTTTCTTCATCATTGCTTAGGGCTTAAATCAAGGTACGAAGGGAGTTCATCAATGGGCTTCAATCGCCCATTAAGCCCCCAAAGTTTCATCAATTCTCCAATTCAATTTCCCAAGACTTGATTAGGTTTTCACTCAATTCCTCGTGGGTTCTATTTGTATGGATTTAGTTGCTTTATTATGATCTTATTTTTTATTATTTGAACTTAATTACATTCTTTTCAACTAATTCCATGTGAACCCATGCATTGATCTATGAATTTTTACTATGAACCCTAACTTACATGAGTTTATGAAGAAGCTTGAATCTATGAATATATTTTTATGAAATTTTGCATGTTTTTGTGAAAGCGATGTTTAGGACTCAAGTAAGATTATAGATGAAGGTATCTATATGTTCTATGAAGCTCGACCACATGACATAAATGACATCTAGATTTGCCCTCAATGCTTTTTGGGCTATTTTCCTAAATTAGGTCTTGATTAGTGTGGTATTTTGATATTCCATCAATGATTATAGATCACGCTTTCAAAACTATTTCCATTAGAAGTAAGGCACTTGTAGCATGAGGTTAACGACTATGGGCCTTAAAAAGGTATTATGAAAAGATCATGGATGATGACATGTTTTCTCACGCATGGTCTAAGGAGCTACCCTATGATGTTTCTAGCTTGGATTAATATCTTAATTGTACTTTTCCATGGATGATAAAAATGAATAAGATTAATGACTATTCTGTAGATTTATGCTTAGCACCAAGAGGATATTGAGATGGAAGCTCTCCTGTAGCTTGAGGCCAGGTCTCTAGTAGCAATCTCCTTATCCCATAACTATGTGCCACCATAGGATGATTGGCTTAGATAAACATTAACTAGTGGATCCACTTTAGCTCAAATTTATGGTTCTTACCTTGGTAAGTGAGGACACCCCTTTTTGGTGTGGGGTAGACACTAGATTCCATGTTATAGCTCGCATAGTCTATATATCGGTTAACTGTAAAATCCTCACAAAATGAACTAAGTTAATTACTAATATTTTATTAAGCTTACTTTTATGATTTAAAGATAAATTTGCATGTTCATGAGTTATGATTTTACTATGTCTTAACTTGGTCATGCATTTCATGTTTTTTTATTATCTCCCCTTATGATCACGTCTCGTGATTTATTGCATTCTCCACATACTTAGTACATTCTTTGTACTAATGCATACTTGTGCCTACATTGTTTCACTAATATATGGCCTGACAATTCTTATCCTTCCGTTCGTGGCTAGTTGATTGCATTAGAGATTTGAAGGTCTGGTAAGCCCTCATACTTCGAGGACAATGTCACTTTTATACCTTTATGTCATTTCTATTTTTTAGACTTTGTATGTGATGTATTGGTTACGTCCCAACCACTATCTTATGATTTAGTAGATAGCTTATTGAGACAAATGTTAAACTTCCGCTTTGATTCAACAACTCTTTTGAAATATGAAATGCTATCTTTTGAACTCTTTAAATTCTATTATGTTGTATGATGTTTGCTAAGTGGCTTGTGTAAGTTCTCTTGGGGTCTTATACGCCATGTCACATCTAGGGTGTACTTTCAGTCGTGACAAACTTGGTTTTCAGAGCACAAGGTTTAGAAAGGTTCTAGGATGTCTCATAAGCCACGTCGAGTAGATTCTTGTTCATAATTGTGAAACGTTCTACATTTATGAATGAGAGGCTATATGATGTTTAGGAAACTCCACTTCCTCCTTCACTCTAAAGTCATGTCATAGAGTTTATCTCTATAAAGTTCCTCCTTTCCTAACCCATGTTTATGCTTTTCAGAATATGCCTCCATGAAGGAATCTTGTGAGAAGGAATTTTCGTGAAAATGTGGAGCCCAAGGTTCCCCAAGTATCGGTCGACTCTTTTGTCAAGCAAGTGACTAACGATGACTTTTGAGCACTATTTCATGCATTGGCCCAAGATATGATGGCTCAAGCAAATAGAAATGTTGTGGATCCCATGAACCCAAGGGTGGGTACGGAAACAACAAGGGTGAAGGACTTTACTAGAATGAATCCTCCAGAATTTCATGGGTCTAAAGTTGAGGAAGATCCTCAAGAGTTAATTTATGAGGTTTATAAGATAGTGGGAATCATGGGTATCACTTAAGTAGAAAAGGCAGAATTAGCCGCTTATAAACTTAAGAGAGCAATTTGGTTTAACCAATGGAAGGAAGAGAGGGAAATAGATGCGGGTCCTATTGGTTGGGAGAAATTTAAGGTTTCTTTCCCCTTAAGATAAGGGAGACAAAGGTACTTGAGTTCATTAATCTTCATCAAGGGAATATGAGTGCGAAGGAGTATGCTTTAAAATTCATGCAATTGTCCAAATACGCTCCAACTACTATGGTTAACGATTCAAGGGCAAGGATGAGTATGTTTGTGTCGGGTGCTTCCGACTTGGTGGTCAAAGAATGACTAATCACGATGCTTGTTAAAGAGATAAATGTCTCCCGTTTGATGGTTCATGTGCAGCAAATAGAAGAGGAGAAGCTTAAAGAGAAAACTAGGGATTCAAAGAGGGCAAGAAGGGAAAATGGTGATTTCTTACATTCAAGGTGCAATGGAGGTAATCGTTCTCAAAGTAATGATTCTAGTGACCAAATGGTACCCAAGTGTCGGGAGTGTGGAAGAAGACATAAGGATGAGTGTCTAACCGGTTCAAATACATGCTTTGGGCGTGGAAAGAGTGGTCACAAGATGAGAGATTTTCCATTTATTACTTCTAAAGGAAGGGATGGTAGGTAAGATCAAACTCTACAAAATCACGAGGATTCTCTGGATGCGGTAATTGGTAAGTTATGATCTTTAAGCTTGTGGTTATGCATTGCTTGATGTTGGGTGTTTCATTGGATATGGAAAGACTCCATCTGTGGTAAATGTGTTTGAAGTTGACCTTGAAATCTTGGTGGAACTTCCTTAAGTGTTTACTTGTATCAACGGTTTTGTGGTTGTTAAGAATTAGGTGATATGCTTGGATTGAGGGAGATGGATTCGAAAGGCTACTGAGGTTTACTCCCAAGGGAAAGATGGTGCTTGTTTCATGGTTGGTATGTGTGAGGGACTAATTAAATTGTTTGAAAGATTCCTTGCTTTGGGTTGGTATGTGAAAGGCTGGAGACGGTGTGATGTCTTAGTAACCCTATCTGTTTCCTTCATCTTCGGGTCTAGTTTGAGGATTAGCCCCTAATGTTAACTCTTTAGGATTCTTGCGTTCTTAGTCATTGCATGCATGCTCATGAAACTTCAGATTTTTGAGATTTTGATTTAGCTCCATTGATTGCTTCATGATGATGTGCATTTGTATTTGCTTTGCAAATAGATTTTATGAAAAGATGTTTTAAAAGTATGTTTTATCTTGAAGTTAATATTCTTCATTGATTATGTGCATTTTGATGAAATTGTATTCATGTTGGGTTGATAGTTTCTCTCCTACTCTATTCATGCTAGCTTGAGTCCCATTCGAGGAAGAATGGTCCATAGGGGATATATTGTAAAACCTCAAAATTTAAAGGAATGAAAAAGTACAGTTCTTGGTTTCCAGGTGTGACCTACAGCTCCCACCTACGGTTCATAGAAGCATCTACTAACTGTAGATGGCATCCGTAGGTACAATGGAAATGAAGAAAAAAAATTGGGAAATTTTTTAGGACCTACGGTGGCCAAGTACAGTCCGTAGGTAAATCTACCAACCATACATGGGCCCCATCGATGGATAGTCCAAATTCAAGTCTCTGAACCTTACCTACGGTTGACCAGGACGGTCCATAGTAGAACCTACTGATAGTAGGTCTGAACCATAGGTGAGGCTCGACAGTTTTATTTTAAGGGCTTTTGGATCTTTTCCTAATTATTCTAATCCAATACTACGTCATTTTACCCCCTAAATCTAAACCCTATAAGTACCCTTAATCCTTAGAAATTTCCCCCAACTTATTCATTCTCTCAAATTCTTAAAGTCTCTCCAATGTTTTCTCCCAAAAAAATATCTTCTCTCTAGATCAAGGAAGAAGAAGCTACGGTTCTTCAAGTTCAAGTATCCTTTTTCATTATTACTTAGGGCTTCAATCAAGATATGTAGGGAGCTCATAAATGGGTTCTAATCATCCATTGAGCCCCCAAAGTTTCTTCAATTCTCCAATTCAATTTTCCAAGATTTGATTACGTTTTTACTCAATTCCTCGTGGGTTCTATTTGTATGGATTCAGTAGCTTTATTGTAATCTTATTTTGATGATTTGGAGTTAATTACATGCTTTTCAACTAATTCCATCTGAACCCATGCATTGATCTATGAATTTTAACTATGAACCCTAACTTACATGAATTTATGAAGAAGCTTGAATCTATGAATATATTTTTATGAAAGCAATGTTTATGACTCAAGTAAGCTTATAGATGAAGGTATTTATATTCTCTGTGAAGCTTGGCCACATGACATAAATTACATCTAGATTTTTCCTCAATGCTTTCCGAGCTATTTTTCTAAATTAGGTCTTGATTAGTATGGTATCCGGATATGCCATCAATGATTATATATCATACTTTTAAAACTATTTCCATTAGTAGTAGGACACTTCTAGCATGAAGGTAATGACTCTGGGTCTCAAAAAGCTATTATGAAAAGATCATAGATGGTGAAAGATTTTCTCACGCATGGTCTAAGGAGCTACCCTATGATGTTTGTAGCTTGGATTAGTATATTAATTGTACATTTCCATGGAGGATAAAATTGAATAAGTATACTAACTATTCTGTGTGATTTATGCTTAGCACTAAGAGCATATTGAGATGGAAGCTCTCCCGTAGCTTGAGGCCGGGTTTCTAGTAGCAATCTCCTTATCCCATAACTATGTTCCACCATAGGATGATTTTTCTTAGATATACATTATCTAGTGGATCCACTTTAACTCAAATTTATGGTTCTTACCTTGGCAAGTAAGGACACCCCTTTTCGGTGTGGGGTAGACACTAGATTCAATATTATAGCTCGCATGGTCTACATGTTGGTTAATGATAAGCTTCACACCAAATAAACTAAGTTAATTACTCATGTTTTATGAATCTTCCTTTTCTGATTTAAAGATGCAATTACCATGTTCATGATTTATGAATCTTCTTAAATAATTTTACTATGTTTTAACTTGGTCATTCATTTCATGTTTTTCGATTATGTCCCATTATGATCACGTTTCATGTTTTATTTAATTCCCCTCATACTTAGTATATTTCATGTACTAATGCATACTTGTACCTACATTTTTTTACTAATGTAGGGCTGACGATTCTTATCCTTCCATTCATGGCTAGTTGATTTCATTAGAGATTTGAAGACTTGGTGAGTCCTCATACTTCGAGGACGATGTCATTTTATAGATTTATGTCATTTCCATTTTTTAGACTTTGTATGTGCTATATGGGTTACGTCCCAATCACTTTCGTTATGATGTATTAGATGGCTTATTGAGACAAATGTTAGACTTTTGCTTTGATTTAAAAGCTTTTTTGAAATATGAAATGCTATCTTTTGAACTATTTAAATTCTATTATCTTGTATGATGTATGTTAAGTGGCTTGTGTAAGATCTCTTCAGGGTTTGTACGCCATATCACGTCTAGGGTGTACTTTGGGTAGTGACGATAAATCATGCATAAGTTCATAAAAGCATCATTCATTAATTCATAGTTTTTCTTCAAATTCATGCAATCTCGGTTCATAGTAAAAAAAATCATTAGTGTATGGGTTCATATGGAATTGTTTGGAATGCTATGTAATTGAGTTTAATTAATCATTATAATCAAAATCAAACAATTTAAATCGATACATATAGAACCCACGAGGAATTGAATGAAAACCTAACCAATTTAGGAAAATTGAATTGGGGAATTGGAGAATCATTGGGCACTCAATGGGTGAATGGAACCCATTGATGAACTCCGTACATACCTCAATCTCAAAGCCCACAAGCAATTGATGAAAAAACATTGAAGACTTGAAGAACCCTAAAAATTCCTTAAGAGCCTTGGAGAGGAACTTTTGAAATTTTTGGACAATGGGTAGATTTAGGGGTAAAATTAGTTATAGGGGCTTATTTATAGGCAATACGACGTAGTATAAAATTTTGGTGCATAGGGAATGTCCCAAATACACTTTTAAAATAACTACCGGCTGAACCTATGATTGCGACCTATAGACGATAGAAATTCCTACGGACCATACTATCAACCGTAAGTCTAACAACTGGGGCCTACGTCTTAGGCAAATTCTACGACCCATTTCTACGGACCGTTAAATTTCTATGGTCCGTGGAACCCATCTGTAGACCTCAATTTGCAACTCAAAATTTTACCAAGTCTGGGACCCTTCCATGGGACCTTCCTACAGTCCGTAGTACATTCGCCGTACCATCTTGGTCAATCGTAGAATGAGTTACTGGACTTGATTTCTAAATTACTTTCCCACTTCGTACGAGACCGGTCTACGAACCGTAGAACTTACTACGAACCATAGATTAGTCTCGTAGACTTGAACCAATAGTCCTCTTTGACCTTCTTTCCTTTTCTAAATTTTGAGGTGTTACAATATTTCCTTCCACTCTTTTAATGTTCTTGATGTTGTCCCTAAGTTTTACAATTTTCAATGGAGGAATGAATCTTTCTAAGAATGCTTTAATTAACTCCTCCCAAGAAGTGATAGAATCATTCGGCAACTCAGCCAATCATCTAGTAGCTTCCCCTGTTAAGGGGAATTGGAATAATCGCAACCGAATAGACTCTTGTGAGATATTCTTAAAGATGAACAGCCCACAAATATCCATAAAGTTTTGAAGGTGTTCATGAGGATCCTTATGAGCTAAGCCCCCGAACATTCCTCTCATTTGGAGTAGTTGTAGCATTGTTCCAGTACATTGCTCTCCCTATTGTAGGAGGTAACCTGATAGCTCCATTCGTCTCAACGACATTCATGTGCATTCCATTCAAGTCAACCAACTAATCATTTTACCCGTAGTGACAAGTGTCGTCACTACCATTATCGCTCATGTTTATAACTACAAATAGGAAATACAACAACACCAAAAAACATTCGACAACAACTCAACAAGCTTACAAAGTAACTTCACTAATTGAATTTTTAGCTACCATTCCTCGGCAGTGGCGCCATTTTTTATAAAGCTCAAATTACCCTAAAAACAATTAGAGGATTAAGCAGTCGTTTTCAATAAAAATACCCAACAAAGAGTCGGGGCGAATGCCACAAGGAATAGTGTAAGGATAAGAATTCAATTAGGAAATTAAGAATACTAACCTATTCATTGTAGTAATTTATAACAAAAGAGTGGATGATTCCACAAAATTTACTAAAAATGTTTGAAGTATCAAGTATCAAAATTAAACTAAAATTAGAAATTCAAGCAAGTAAGGAATAATCTAGAGCTGCAGGGATTGGTACCGATATCACGTTGGGGTACTTGTGTTGCTCAATAGTGTTATATAATCTGCTAGGCTGTGTAATCTTCAATGACACTAATATTCTTTCGATCTCATAGCACCATATCATAGAACCCCTTTTCGATCTCATCTATGTGAATTACAAATTAATCTATTACCTTACATAAATCTCTCTTTCGAGTAGATTTGTGCAATTAGAGATGAACCATAAACTATCTTTCGAGCAAGCCATATAAATCAAACATAAATTGTATGCATTGAACTAATTATTCATTCAAATGATCTATTTCGAGCATCGATCGAAGATCGAGAATATGATTAAGTTTGCAACCTTAACCCATGAATTAACGTCATGCTAATTAGCTCAAAACAATAAATGTATAGCAATAAAATAGATAAAAACACAATATTCACTACATTAAAGCAACACCCAACCCCATAATTGCACCCCTAGAATTGGGATTTTAGCCACACATCATAACAAGTAAGAAATGATACCATGGATGAATCAACACCCATTTCGATTTCAACTCTCAATTATCCATTTTAAGAGTGTATTTTAAAACCCAAAAACTAAGAATGTTTCTTCAAAGGTTCAAAAACTAATTCTCCAAAATCTCATACAAAAATATGATACACACCCAGAATCAATCTTCTCTCTCTTTCTTTCTATTTATAGTTTCCCCAAAATTTTCCCAAGATTCCACCCGTGACTTATTCGGTGACATTAGGTTGGCTCGCTTTACTCATACAACAGATTTTTATTTGATTTTGAGCTCTCCTTCTTTTGCTTTAGGTTTCAGGTGTCTGAACCTTAGTTGGTGAACTCAATCGAGTCAGCCTTTCACATTCGGTGGATCGCCAATCACCACCTTGTTTACCTTTTCAACTTTTATTTACACTCACAAATTTGTCACTTTCGGCGATGAATTCCTATTTCGCCCATTCACTTCGGCGAATCACCATTAATATCTTTAGTCCGCCAACCTTCCTTGAATCTTTTTAACTTTTAACACTATCAACTTGGGTGAGGTCAGGCCCTTTGAGTGATCCGCCTTTTTTCTTAGGAAACCCCATCTAGGAATTTCTACTCTTCAAATGCTTTTGGCCTCTTTTTCATGTATTCATCCCTACCTTGTCCTTTAGCTTCCATTAGCCGTAAAATATCAAAATATCATTAGAATAGCACATCAATAGGCATTGATAATAGTAATTGTTGAACTAAAAAGTCCTCAAATGAGCATAAATCTACCACTCATCAACAACCCCAACTTAAACTTTTGCTTGTCCTCAATTAAATCAAGAACACAACTAGTTCAACAAGTGTGTCTACTATAGTTCCCAATGAGGGTTAACCTGCAAGTCTCACCACAAGACTACTAATGAGCATATGCAATGACTCAATGATGCTCAATAAACTTTAAATGATGACTAATCGGGATCAATACAAGATCAACATCACTCATGCTCTCCAATAATGCAAAATAATGCTTCAACAAAATCATTTAACTAGCCTCACATCAAAAATGATTCTGTAATCTTATAAAGCATATCAATAAAAAATAGTTAGTAATCAATACAACTCTCACTCTCTAAAAGAGAAATACATGTAAGCTTCGTCCCATAGGATTGCCCATATTTTCCAATCATCAGACAACCTAGTTTATGCAAGATCACAAGGGATTTTTTAGGCTTGTAATGGGGTTGAGGGTAAAGGTATGATCAATTTGTCTCAGTGACTTCACCTTTTCAAAGCATTGTTGTACTCATTTTCACCTCTTCTCAAGTTCTTTTCATTCTTTTCACTTGGAAACTCAAACCTCAACTTTTCACTCAATTTGTTAGATACCCCTTTTATTTCAACACACTTTCTTTTATTATTTTAATTTTTAAGCTTTTTCTCTGTCCCTCTTTTTTTTAGGGAGGGGTTCATTCTTTTTGTCACAAACCTAAAAGTTGAGTCTCACTTTTCTTTCTTCACCTTTCGCTTGACTTTCATTCCTCCTTCCTTTCCATACCCCCAACTTAGGTGTTTGGCCTAAGTTTACTATTCAAACAAATCAATGCTTAGAAAATGTTTTTATGGGTGAGAGAAGCTAGGGATAATTTGGCTCAAGAGGTTTCAACAAGGTTGACAACAAATAGTTAAGGCTCAAATGGTGCCAAAATGGTTGCACACCTCACAAGGTAGTCATAAAAGTTATGAAAATTTTGGTTCCCTCTCAAAATTTGTGCCTAATATCACTTCTTGCACTTACCAAAGATAGAAAATTAGACTAACAAGGCAATTTCTAGGACCCAATAGACATTTTTTCAAGTATGACTACACCACACATGGAACTTTGAACGCAATCCTTTGGCATGACTCTACAAAATCAAAAAGCTTACATGTGATGTTCATTGCAAGGCTCACATCATTATGCAACTAGTCAACACAAGAATCAAAACGATCATTCAAAAACAAAGCCACGCCGATTTCATCTTGCAACAACCACAAAACACATTTATCATCATAATTACTATCCAAGACATCGATATTGGACATAATCGATCCACGAACATCAATAATGAAAACTAAAGCATTCTTAATCATTTCAAAATTCAAATGTCATAGGGTGATATGTAAAGAGAGATAATGAATCAAACCATCAACTATCATAACAAAAACAAAAATATCAAGATACTACAAATGTCTCAAAATAAAACTGAAAATAAAAAAATACAATAAAAAAGGGGACTATAGGCACAAGCTCCCTCACCCCACCAAAATAAAAAACAACAATGTCCTCAATGCTATAAAAACTAAGTACGGGAGGAGAGTGATATAAAGATCCCCATGACAGGCTATGCTTGTAAAGTTCTCTGATCCTGTGGCTCAGAAGGGATGGCATCATCTCAGGCATAAGTGCCCGGCAAAATAGGAGCATGAGTCTGCATTGTCGCATCAACTAGGGCATCAGTTCCTGGCACATCTAGTGGAGGAATGGCAGAGTCTAAACAAACTCCACTAATGCTAACTGCGGAAGTCTCCATATGAGATCTCTCCAACGTGGCATGCACTATCGTCTCCTTTATGGCCTGCAAGTCTATCAATGTCTTAGTAATCTTCTGCTCATCCTGTCGCAAGAACTCATCCTCATCAGTCTCCTTGTAAGCATCATCACCCACCTCATCAGTAACACCTTCAGACTGCTTAGCCACACTACTAGGTGCATCCACTCTCGGCTCAGAAGGAGGGACTACGTCTAACAATGGTACCTCTCCCCATAGCATGGGGATATCGAGGGACTTCATCTGGTCTAAACGAGCCCTAAAAGTAGTAATGTCTCTCCTCATCATAGTCAACTAAATGGAGCTACCCTTACTCTTCTCTCTCGCCTCGATATAGCGGTGAGGTTGTATAAACTCTACCCATATGATGCTAACGTGTTCTGATACTGCACCATCTGATTTCTAACAGGGCATAAGGCATCCTAAATGGACCTCTCAATAAACTTGGGCATCTCTTTTTCTACCCTGGATGTTCTATAATCCGCCGAACGATAAAGGTTTCCCATTTGGTATATAAGATCCTAGTTCAAGGGAGGTCGAGATACAGGCACATGTGCAACAGAGGTGGAGGGAATAACTGAGCTAGAAGGTACAAAATAAGGTTGAGTAATACCTGATGGCTCTATTGAAGGAGTAGGCTGAACAACATCGGCCTTAAGGACAGTAGGATCTACCACATATGTAGTGTCTGGTGGTGGCGTGTTTCTCCGAGCCGCATCATCTTTCAAGTAATCTATCTTGATCCTCTTAATATTATTGGAAGAGGTAGGGGTGATCCTGACATCTGTTCTCTCCCGATAAGGCACTCTCGTAGCCTTACACTACTATGTGATCAAGACTGGAAAGGGAAGAAAGGTTTGCTCCTGACGAGCTCTCATCAACATCTCCTCCACAATAATCCCAGCGGCATCGATCTCAGTCCGATCAATAATGCTGCAAACTAAGACGGACTCTAGATACCGGAGGATAGACTTATTTTGGGAAGACATGAGACTGCTACTAATAAAACAAAAACAGTACTGGAAGGTGATGTTCATATCCTTCTTCTCTATTTTCACTCCATCAACCATCCACGGAGGAGTAATGTTAGAAATGAGTGGTGGAAGCCACATCTTGAGTGTATCCATTCCCTGTTTCAATCATAGCATGTAGTGACTGTCTCTATTTCCCTTGGTGCCTATGTCTGATAAATAGCACCGAAGTGACACTAAATCATTTTACCTTAGACTTCAATTTCATCCAAGGGCTTCCAAATTGTGCCTTTTTGCTTCTTTGGCAAGGCCTTTGCATACGTTGTGTAAACCTTCCTAACCCAAGTCGTGATATAAGGGGTTTGAGGTCTTGTGAACCTCTCAAAACCCATGGAACTTGATGTTGTCCGAGATGAAGGGGTAATCACTCATCACCCCATTAGTTGATAGTCGCCTTCCTTCAAGAATAGTACATTCTCCTACTTCTTTGAGCCTATTGAGGGATCTTGGATCCATAATGGGGAGAACTATTGAGGCACTCACATTGGAAACTCTGTTTGGCACTAACTTGGACATGATGTCAATCCTCCTCTTAATAATCACTTTCTTGGGTTGCTCGCCCACACGCATAGAAAAGCATGCAGTGGACTGTCGTTGACGAGCCTCAGATGGCTCTTTGATGGTGATCCCTATATTATTTTTCCAAGGAGGAGGAGGAGGAGATTCTCTATCGGAGTCAGAGGACACAACTCTCTTTCCTCTTGCTTTATGCATTTCTTGCAAGGAAAAACATTTCCAAACACAGTTCGGGTGACGGTTAGTTGAAACAAGTTCAAAAATTAAACACAGTTCAAAACAAGTTCTGAGGCTCACCGACTAGGAAGGCGATTCGCATCACAGGTTAGGCGAGTTCGAGCGAGCTCACCGAAGATGACAGTACATAGTTTAATTTAACTCAAGCATGCAGGGCACAACCATCTCTAACTCGAGTGGACCCCATAAGCCCGATAGGTACATAAAATAGTTAAGTCTACTAAAACAAAGAGTACCAAGAATCTAAAGTCGGGCTCTCAGCCAAAGTAACCATCATATCTGGTCAACTCCCAGCCCAGCTAACAAGAGTGACAATAAGTTTTAAGCCGCCCAGCCAGCCAGCCTGTCCGCTCCCAACCCAACTAGCAAGTGTGACCCCGAGGCGTGCCGACTCTAAAGAGGATCTCAGGTATCAAGGCCGCCCAGCCAATCAGTCAACTCCCAGGTGCGTAAGTTGCCTAGCTAGAAAGAGTGACCTGGGGCATGTCGACTCAGAAGAGGATCTCAAGTATCAAGACCGCTCAACCAGCCAGTCCACTTCCAAGGGCGTAAGTTTCCCATCTAGCAAGAGTGACCCGGGGGAGTGTCGACTATGAAGAGGATCTCAAGTAGGCTTCAAGCCACCGTGGATCGACGTCCACCCAAAGGGAATCACAAAAATCTCCAAGCCTGAAACAGTCCAATTCCAAGAAAGCACACAACCTCCGGCAACGCATCAGAGTCGTAGAGATAGAGAGAGAAGGAAGAAAGTCCAAGTACCTCATCCTACGGCTAACCAAGATGGTCCGTATTATGGTCTACAGGTCGTAGATGTGTTTCGTAGAAGCTATCCACACTTAGTGATATTTTGTGGTTAAAGTTGAGTTCTAAGGTTAGGGTGTATGGACCGTAGAAGGGTTTCATCAAAATTAGGGAAAATTTTAAGGTCCCAGTACTTGGTCTAAGGTTGACTAGTCTAGACCGTAGAAAGTTCTAAGGTCCGTAGGTCGGACACATAGACCAGTCCAACAGTTAATTCTTAGGGGCTTTTGGGGTTTTTCTTATATGTTTTAAGATTATGCTATGTCGTTTTGCCCTCTATCCTAAGCCCTATATAAAGACTTTAAGTTTCTAAATCTACCCAGTTTCTTATTTCCCCAAAACCCAACCAAATTCATTCTCCTAAATCCCCTCTTAACCTAAAGAAGAAGAAAAACTTAGGGTTCACTCAAAGGTCTTGAATTCACCATTCATCTTGGGCTTTGAGTAGCAAGGTATGTGGGTATTCACACATGGAGTACATTCCTCCATGGGTCCCTAAGGTTCTCAATTTATCAATTCAATTTCAATTAATCAAATTAGGGTTCTTCTCAATTCTACATGAGTTTCATTCAATTATGATTTTGTTGTTGTTTAAATCTTCTATTGCATAATTTAATGCAAATTACATGATATCTAGTTGAAATTATATGAACCCAAACAGGATCCATGACTTTCAAGTACGAATTTATGAAAAGCCCATGAATTCATGAACTATGAATTTTGAAGGATTATGCATGTCTTATGAAAATGATGTTAATGATGATAGGGTGCTTTTAGATGGAAGTATCATTGTTGTTGTGAAAACTTTTCTCACATACAAATATGATCATGATTGTGAAAGGTATTTCTCACATGGATTCAAAATGATGAAAATTTTTCTCACACATGCTTGAATTGTAATTTAAGTAGCTATTCTATTTTTTGATCTTTAAGATGTGGATTGGTATTGATCATTGCCTTTCCTATGTTATACTAATAATTGATTTTTATCTATTCCGTTGATATTTAGACTTAGCACCGAGAGCGCTTTAAGGTGGAGACTCAAATAGGGTAGTCTCTAGTAGCAACCTCTAGTCCCTAACTACATGCTCCCGTAGGATTGTCTTAAATGACCTAGCTAGTGGATCCACTTTAGCAAAAGATGATGTGTACGGATTCTACCTTGGCAAGTAGAATCCCCTTCTTTTGGCATGAGGGATAATCGGATCCCATGATATAGCTCTCATGGTCTTATTGCCGGTTCAAGCTAAAATCCTATAAAAATGAGTATATTTCTTCAAAGCTTCCTTATTTCTCTTATTTAAATGCATTGACCATATTTTCTGATTCATGCATTGTTACTTCTTTAAGCCTTTGAATGATCAAATGTTGGTCATGCATTACGTGTTTAAGCTATTCATGTCATCATGTCTATTTATGCATATTTCCCCATACTTAACACATTTCATGTATTAATGGATACTTGAGCCTACATTGTCTCATTAATGTAGGGTCCGACGCTCCTACCTCTCACACATGTGGCTAGCGATAACTCTACTAGATTCAAGAGTTGGTGAATCCTCATGTTCCGAGGAGAGAGACACATTTATTTGCTTTATGTCTTTATAGTTTAAAGATGATGTATGTGGTGTATGAGTTACATCCCAACCACTTCTCTTGATGTTTAGACGACTTGTTGAGACTATGTTAGACTTCAGCTTTGTCATACTCCTTTATCATATGAAACTGTTTCTTTTGGAAATCTTTACTTCTATTATCTTGTATGATGTATGTTAAGTGACTTGTGTACGGCCTTTTGTGGTTCTATACGTCATGTTACACCTAGTGTATACTTTGAGTCGTGACACTCAAGGTCAGTTCTTTTCATTTTCCCTTTTAGAGAAACTTTTTTTTTTTCTTCAAATATAATTGGGAACAGTAAATTCTTAACGCAAAAATTCTTTGTATTTGGGATATTGAAAAGTCAACGAACATGAAAAACCTTAGTTAATATTGGACTTGGTAAACAGAAATGTTTAATTCATCGCCTCATCTAATTGATTTTTTTTTCCATTAGAGATTGATATATTTTTATTAATTTTCGACTCAATTTGGGTTTTTTCATTTGAATAATCAATCATCTATAAATAATTACTAAACATTAATTGTTTATTCTCCAAATTATTTTTCAAGACATTAAATTAAATATCAATACTCATTTTGTTCCTTTTAAGTTGTCATGTTGTACTTTTCAGAGTCAATTTAACTAATTTTTAAAGTTAATTAAATTAGATTACATTAATTTAATATTTTAAAATAAAAATTTACATAATTAAAAAATTATACAAAAAAGTGTAAGAAATTGTAATTTTCCCCATATCAATATGATGAAAAAATATATCTTAATTAAAATGTAAGCCAAAGTTTACATTGTTTGACTTTCAAAAGGAAACTGTGACAACTAAAAAATAATGGAGGAAGTATATAACTACTAAACATTTGGTATTTTTATCCATATTTTACCCTTACTACTAATTATTTATTCTCAAATTATTTTTCAAGACATAATACTAAACATCGATTAATATTGGTAATTTGATAATATAGTTATGTCAATCATTATTTTCTTAATGAGTGTAGCATTAATTATTGACAATTTTTAAATTAAACAAAAAATATTTTAACTTATTTATTGGATTTTACGAAACATTATTTCATATCAGCTAATATTTTTCACCTCCCACGTTTTTCCAAATTCCCATAAATACCCAATCAATGATATGTTACAACTACCAGATGAGATGTTGGGATGAATTAGTACCAATTTTGTATTCTTCATGCCTGTATTTATCCCTTTTTAGTCTTTTTTTTACGATATGTACTTTGATTATCAAATTATTTTATTGTAGTTATTGTTTTTTTTTATCATAATGTTTTGTCAAGCTTCTCTTAGTATGTTGTCATAATTTTTTCATTTTACTTATTTTATTTTTTGATATGTTTTCTCTTGAGCCGAGGATAAGTCAAAAACAACATTTCTAACTCCCAAAGTATAGGAGTAAGAAAACTCTACCCTCCCCACGTTATTTCATGTTCACATGCGGCGTGCTAATCATTTGAATCTCCAATTAAAGTAAATAATTAGTACATATATCAATGTTCATGTTGTTAATCTTCTTTTATAATAGTTGTGTTTATATCATAAACACATTTGATCCTAAGGATTTTAAAGTATACAAAGTACACATAGCTCTAATCTTATAAGTAATTATTATGTTACAAAGTATACAAAGTAGGATGGTTCAAAGTATACAAAGTATGATATTTGAACAAATACTTTCGTGAAAAAGACTTTAATATGAGTATATAATAGTTTACATTTGAGTGACTTGTAATGTTTAAATTATACTCAAATTTTAAGTATTGTTTGATGTGCTACTATATATTATTTTCAAAAATTTATTTGAACATGAAGTAGCATTACATAAAATAGTTAGTATTTTTTAGAGTTTTAGGTGATAAAATTGATAAAACAGTTCCACAATAAACTTGTATAATATATTTATTACATAGAGTAGCCACTTATATATATGTCACTAATTTGTCTCCACTTCTACATTCTGACATGAATTAGTGAATCAAATCATTGTTATTAACTTTAGTACTTGGCAAGTTTTTCAATTCCAAATTAAAGTAGTGAGACACAAACATATTTGTCGATAAAAAAAGACTTAGTCATCAAAACACCTGTGGTACTCTATCTATGAGCTCAATCTGAGTCCTGAATATTGCTTTATTAAATTTTGTTTTAAATTTTTTATAAATGTAATTTTTATATTTGATATAAATTCTTTTCCGAACTATATGCCTTAAATTATTTATTTGGGTAAATTAAATGTTTTATATATTATACATGTCACGATCCAAGATATACCCTAGGCGTAACATGATGTATAGAACCCCGAGAGGCTCTACACAAGCCACTTATCATACATCATACAAGATAATAGAAATAAGGATTTCAAAAGACAGTCTTATATCATAAAAGAGTTTGAAAAAGCGGAAGTCTAACATAAGTCTCACTAAGCCATTTATTACATCATTAGGAATGTGAGTGTGACGTAACCCATACATCACATACAAATTCTGAAAACTGAAATAGGTAAAGCAATAGAAGTGTCCCGATCCTTGGAACATGAGGACTGACCAATCTTAAAGAGCCCAAAAGGATCAACTAACCATGAGTATGAGAGGTAGGAGCGTCTGATGAGTCCGAAATTTCGACTCATTTGAGTTTTGTTTTAATAGTGTTAGTGTCCTCAAATGCTTAATTTATGCTCTAAACTGATGTTAAAGTGTTGATTTGCAGCATTTAAGGCTAAGGAGCAAGGCAAGGACACTACCGGACAAAAAGGAACTAACAAGCCAAAGAAGTGGAGAAGAGCGATCCTGGAGACCGCCAAGACCACTCGGCGGTTCGCCGAGTGGCTCTTTAGCCCACCCAATTTTACAGTACACCACGTCTGAGACAAGAGAAATTTGGGCGAACTGTGTTTCATATCGGCGAATCTCCGAATGGATCGGCGAAGAGAGATTGTACCACCGAAAGTACATAATGAGCTGTGAAGATGCAAGCAAATTGGCGATCCAGAGGAACAAACGGCGCATCGCAGAAGTGATTGGCGATCCCGATATAGACCGCCTAAAGTTTCAATGAATATTGGATGAAAACATGAAGCAGGAAGGCGATGGATCGGGGCGATTGGCGATACGCCGATCGATCAGCGACGCCCGACTTTCCTCACTGATTTTCCCCAATAGGTCAAATCCTGGATTAGTATAAATTGATCTTTTGAAGAGAGAGAAGGCATCCAAACATTGTGAAACTCATACCCAGAACGAAAAAACACTGTTCTTGCTCAGTTTTCAAGCTTTCAAATAGATTTTAGAAGTGGGTTTGTAATTGAAGCAAAGTTTACTCATTTTGAAGTCTTAGAAATTAATATTCAGCTATGGAGCATGTTGTAGGTATTAAATTTTGGCTTTTTATAATGACTAGCTAAAACTCCATTCTTGGAGGTTTGACCAGGTGATTAATTGCTTAATTTAGCTAATGGGTGTTAGAAATTATTGATTGTGTGCTAATTCTAAGTGGGTCTAATTTATTGCTACTGTTATTTCGCTGTAGTGATTGTTTATTTCACTGTTTTTAGTGTTTTATGCTTGCTCGAGAGAGAAGTTTAAGACCAAGGCTACAAATTAGCACTCGTAGTGATTGGCTGTTGTGGGTTCAACTCGAGAGAGTGAATCCTAAGTGTCCTTCTACCTATCTAGCTCGAGAGAGTAGATGGAGTGAGGTTGTGGGCTATTTCTCATGTTAGTCTATTGAGGTTTGAAAGAACTCAATTGAAACGTGGTAGTTGTTTGAGAGAAAGCTACCTCAACTAGAGTCTATTCTACTCACGAGGATTTAGTAGCGCTTAGTAATTAGCTAGCACCCATTTAGCATAATGCAGTTGATTGGTCAATCCCCCAAGTACCTCTAAATCATTTAATTACCCCTGTTATTTGTTATTACTGAGATTGCTACTTATTCTCCAAAATCCCCCTTTGACATTTTTTGTCACCCTTGTGACTTATTTTAGTTATTCCGATAATTTCTATTCCTACAACTAATCAAGTGACATTTACTACTTTGTAATTGAATTCAAACACATACTACTCCCTGTGGGTTCGACTCCAACTCTTCGTTGGGTTTTTACTAATTAATGATTGCTTACACCTGGAATCGGGTGAGGTGTACTTGAAACGTTAATCAGCGTCATACCCTACATTATGAAACAACGTAGGCACAAGTATGCATTAGTACATAGACTGTACTAAGTATGATAGCAATGCATAAGAGTTATGAAATTATGCTAAAAGGATTTTACATGACATGCAATGACCAAGCTAAATCATAAGATAAAAGGTTAGAAAACATAAGACATAATCATGGTCAATGCAAGCTTAACATCTTTAAAACACTTCTGAGATACTTTAGAAAGTAACCTTAGTTCATTATTGTGGGAAGTTTACTATTAACTGACATAGACAATGTGATCTATAACATAGAGTCCAGTGTACTTCTCCCACACCGAAAAAAGAGTGTTCTACTTAACAAGGAAAGGACCATGAACTTCTAGATTAGGTGGATCCACTAGCAAATGTCTATCTCAGACAACATCCTATGGTGGCACATAGTTTATGGAACATGGGTAATCGCCACTAGTCCATTCGGTTCTAAGTAAAACATCCCACATAATAGTCTTTAATCATATTGTTTTTAACATCCATGGAAAGGCACAATTAAGCAACCAATCCAAGCTAAAGTCATATTATCATCCATGGAAAGGTACAATTAAGCAACCAATCAATGCTAGAAACATCATAGAGTAACTCCTTAGATCATGCGTGAGAAAACCTTTCATTGTCCATGATCTTTTCATAATAGATTTATAAGACCCATAGTCATTAACTTCATACTAAAAGTATCATACTACTAATGGAAATAGTTCTAAAAGCTTGATCTACAATCATTTATGGCATATCTGAATACCATATTAATCAAGACCTAATTTAGGAAAATAGTCCAAAAACATTGATGACAAATTTATATGTCATTCATGTCATGTGGCAAAACTTCATAGAACATATAGATACTTTCATCTATAAGCTTACTTGAGTCATAAACATTGCATTCATAAAACATGCATAATTTCAATAAATCATAGTTCATAAGCTTCATCATGTGTTCATAGTAAAAAACCATGGATCATGCATGGGTTCATATGAATTTAACTCAAAAACATGCAATTACTTCAATTCATGCATAAAAAGATAGAAAACAATCAATTGGATCAGAATTGAAAAGAACCCATGAGAATTGAATTAAACCCTAACTTTGAATTGAGAATACTAACTTGTAAAACTTGAAGAATTTAGGAACCCTATGAGGAAAGGACTCCATAGGTGAATACTAACATACCTTAGAGATCAATACCCAAAAGTTATGGTGAAATTGAGACCTTGGTGATTGAGACCCTAACTTCCTCTTATAGAGAATTTTGGGGAAGAACTTGTAGGGGAATTTAGGAATTACGTGAATGATTTAGAATGGATAGTTTAAGGACTTAATTCACTTATATATGTCTTGAAATAGGGGTTAAAACGACGTAATTTAGGTACCAAACACAGAGGGCAGAGACTGAAATGACCCCAACTTAAAAGCTGACAGAGTGCCTTAAAAGGAAGGTTACACAGACCGTTTAGGGCTCCACGGTCCGTGTAACACTTCACCGTCTCTATAGCCATCCGTGAAACTTCGACTGTCTGACATGGCCTTACTAAAATGAGCATAAAGTTTTAATCCAAACTCTAAATGGAGAAAACTTGGTGGCGTTAGAAAGAGGACTTATAGACCTTTAATTTGGTAGGTTATAGGCCACCTAATTCATTATATGCTAAGATATATGGTCATTTGAAGTTGACTCAAATCTTGACAGCCTTGGACGGTTGGGCTACCTCCCCTAAACGGGTCGTGGACCCTGAAACAGACCATTTAGGGATTCGTGAAGGGTCTGTGGTCCGTTTTGGGTTCGTGCGCTTGCCTGTTAACCCTCTTTAGCCTTTCTCGAAGTTTGAGGCATTACGATACATTCATTAAAGTTTATAAAGGGATATGTTTTACCGCGCGGAGCATGGCCAGTTTCCTAGTATATATATATATATATACATCATCAATCATCAATATTAATCAATATACTACCTTAAAATCATGAACTCACTAACTTGAATGTTAAATTACTATAATACCCCCATCTTAAAATATCCAATTTAGTATATCTTCTATATTTTATATTTTATTTACTTATTTATTTATTCTATATTATATTAAAAGATGACACCTTTTCACATTGACGGGTAGTAACTTTTCTGAAGGATTGTGACTATTTTTAAAGAGTTGTGACTTTTTCGATGAGTTGCTACATTTAATAACGGTTGTGATTTTTTTAAAGGGTTGTGACTTATCTGATAAGGCACGACAAACAACTTTTTATACTATCCTTTCTTGGCTAGGAATAGATGAATTTTCTCACATTTTTAAACTACGAATTGTGTAAGTTTTTTATTCTTCTTCTTAAAACAAGAAAGATTGTGAGAATTATTCAATTATACAATTAAAATATTTTTTTGTCAATAATTAGATAGATTAACAAAAATTGATGCAAAAAGGAGAATGCAAAAAATTAACTTCAAACGAGAAGACTATCTAGAAAATTAATGTGTACTCATTTTTATCGACATATATATACACTTGCAACAACTTCTACTTGACAAGAAGTTCAGTGATTTTCTGTTTCACAAACTACAACTTGGTGTTCAAGCTGTGAACGTCTAAAACTGTTGGAGAAAAAGAATTTGATCAAGAACTTGTTTGAAGAGTCCAAACTAGATTTATTAAGTACTTTGTCACGCCCCGAGCCTACACCCTAGGCGGGAATGGCACTAGAGAACATTGCTGGCCCCAAGCGAACCCTTGGCCTGACTTACTACTCAACGGAAGACTTACTCCTGATAAGATACTTTAAAAAGTAAACTAAACTGCTCAATAGATATTTTAGAATGTATTAAATAACATTTAACTTAGCCAAAGTGGCAACTCAAGATTCAACATAATCCAATAACAAGGTAGTGACAAATGAACTAACTAACTGTCTATCTATGAAGACTCTAAAACTGGGAGGGATATCGGGACAAGACCCCCGATCATCCTAACAACTGAAAACTACTAAAGCAATGTAAATAGGGATCCTCTGGAAAGCAAGGAGGCTCACCACAAGACTCTGAATGCTCAACTGGATCAACGAAGTGCTGGTTGCTGATCCTGGTTACCTCTATCTGCATCATAACAACGATGCATGCCAAATGGCGTAAGTACATTGAATGTACGAACATGCGAGGGGAATACTAAAACAAGACACAAGCTTCAAAGGAACTGGAAGAACATACCTGGGCTCAACTCAACTCGACTTAACTTATTTCAATATAAAGCAATAATATTAATGCAGTATAGAGAAAAACTTTTAAAACCTAGATAACAACTCTGTGTATTTAGAAATATAATAATAACTCTGTATGTATGCAAAGATACAATATAAACTCTGGAATGTATATAAAAATACAATTTACTTCTGTGTATATAAGAATACAAAATACTGCTGTGGGAGTTTCTCTAACCGACAACCATCACTTAAGAGCAATTGTGATGATACAGCGTTTTACCTCACACTGCCATGGCCGTCCTATACCTTGCCGAGGGTATAGAACCTGACTACTAAGTTGATCCACTAGTCTATGCTAAAAATCACTAAGGAATCATCTAAAAAGTATGACCCTCTTTCTACCCATGATGGCTACATGGTTTATGGGGGCTGGGAGTTGTCTAAACTCTCCCCCATATCGGTGCTCAATACTACTCCCAAAATATAATACTAGCTCTTTTGTTTAAAAACATAAGTTCTTTCTGTGGTTTTAGATAATTATTCAAAACTTAACTCAAAGGCTCTTCTTGGAAATCAAAGTTTCCTCTCTTGCTTAATTGTGAAAGCATTTACTCTTCACTAAGAAACTAGATCAAAGGATCTTTTGGAAATCAAAGTCTCCTTTCTTGCTTAAATGTGAAAACATTTACTCTTTGGGAATACATAGTCCCGATATACTCTTTTTGAAAAAATGAACTTCAATCTTTAGTCTTTACTCTTTACTCAACTGAAAACTCAAGTTTTAAAATAAAGTTAAAACGTTTGTAAAAGACTTTTGGAAACTCTAGTGAACTTCTCTTGACTTGACTCTTAACTTTCCTTGAATTGAATTATGGATTCAAGGCTCATGATCTCATGTTATGGATGATTTCATGTTGTTTAGACATACCTTAGAGTGTAGAAATCGACTAGAAAACATAGGTACTTTTGAAGGGAACTCATACGGAAAGAAGTGGGAAAGGGTAGAGAACCTGGCGTCCCTGGCGCTCTGAGTGGCGCGGGGCGCCAGAGCTTAAACTTCAGAACTGGGGATGGGGTGTACTGGATGGCGCGGCGCCCCAGATCCGAAACTACAGAACACAAAGTGGGGCACTCAAGCTGGCGCGGCGCCCCACCCTTTCCGCAGAATCTCCCCGATTTTTCTTACTCGTTTTTCAACTCTAAACTCTCTAGATTTAATTGGTTCCTTCCACAAACACTTAGGTTCGACTACATAACCAAAGTATGCAAGAATCTACTCAAAACGATATCTAATTTCATGAATTTAAATCAAGAACTTCTCAACAGTTTCAACAATCAAGAACATAATAGAAACTTCAAACAAATCCATCAAGAACTACATTTCTATACTTTCAAGAACCAAATATCGCTGAATAAAACCATGATTTGCGTGTGGGTGAACTAACCCAACGCTATGTGATCTCACATACCTCGTAGGGATCATACCTTGGCGAAATCCACCAGCAAATCTTCAAGAACTTGGCGATTCCTTGCTTCTTCTTCTCTTTTCTCCTCTTCTTTTCTCTTCTCTCAAAACCCTAACTTATTTTCAATAGCGTAAACTGAATCCAATCAGTTTAGACCCCAACTTAATTACCAAAAATGATTTTAATTAATTGGGTAATGAAAAGACCATAATACCCTTCTAAAATCCGGTTTTGACTTTCCTTATCTAGACAATCCAACTTCAAATGGGCATGTCTCCCTCATACGAACTCGAAAATGGCCAAACTCGATGGCATTGGAAAAATAATTCAATGATATTTCATACGGTATCCTTTAGAACACCTAACTTATCATGAGATAGGAGTTATGGTCGTTTGAAGTTGACCCAAAACTCAAACTTAGCTTAACTTTGTCAAACTTTCCAAATTTGATTATTTCCAAAAACAGTTTCCTTCTAATTCTAGTTGTTTCAAGACTTTTATGATTAAACACAATAAGCACATGTTGATATTACCCTTTGTTAACTATAAATGGAGGAGTTTCCTCACATTTCCAAACTATGAATTTTTTAAGTTTTCTATTCTTCTCTTCTTAAAAACTCAAGTGTGATTACAAATGTTAAGAATCTCAAAATTCAGTGGAATTTGGACACTCCATAACTTAAATGTTAAATTAATATAATACTGTAACTAAAAACATTCAAGATAGTATATCTTCTATATTTTATATGAATAATTATTTATTTATATTATATGAAAAGCAATAACTCAACCAATACAATAATAACTAAGTAATGCACTATAGGGGAGGGAGGAGAAACTATATTTAAGAGGTGTAACTAATTTTAAAATGAGAAAAAATCAAAAAAAAGAAGGAAAATTATAAATCTAATTGGAGGTCATTAAGAGGTGCCACATTACCTTATCTATATCTAGCTTTATAGTATAAATTGTCATGACCCAAAAATGGACGTGATGACACTTGTCTATTCCCACTAAGACAAGTCAACCTCATCCCAACAAAAATGAAAGAAATGCGGAAATATAAAGCAAGAAAAAGATAAAGCGAAAAACTTATTCTTTCTATTAAAAACCCCAAAATCTGGTTATCACGTGTACAAGCCACTAATACATAAAGTCCGGAATTAAGAAATAAGTACAAGTCTCAGTCTTTGTTTCTCAAATAGAACAAAACATAAAGAAAAGGAAAAAGAAGGCCCGCCGAAATGACAAGCAACTACCTCTCATGTTCTTCAACAAGCCTCGAAAAGTGAGAAGAAGAGCAATCACGCAAGACTGGGCTCGGACCTATAAAAATGTAGAAGAAATGAGTGAGTACCAACAACACGGTACCTAGAAAGCAACCTAATAAACAAGGCATCTAGCTAGAAATCAAATACTCCTTTCATCCAAACTGAACCTCCTCAAATTACACCCAGCACAGAAATCAGCCCAACCTAACAGTTCGACAATACACAGCTCGCAAGGCTCTATAATCACAGTTCAATAGTCACAATTCAACAATCAAACGAATCTAGTAAGTCAATCTCAATGTCAAGTAGATCAATCACACGTAACAAGTGCATCAATCATAATTAACAAGTAAGTCACACATAAGCATAAAAATGCATCAAATTACAACAGTCAATCTCTCGCCAGAACCATTTCCAATCGGCACAATATCACTAGCCGGAACTATTTTCCATCGACTTTATATCAAATCACTAGCCGGAACCATTTCCCATCGGCTTTATACTAAATCATTAGACGTAACCATTTTCCATCAACTTTATATCAATTCACTAGACAGAACCATTTCTCATCGGCTTTATATCAATCACTAGCCAAAACCATTTCTCATCGGCACAATATCACTTGCCAGAACCATTTTCCATCGGTTTTATATCACTTGCCGGTATTGACCTTGACATCACAAACACTTGCCGAAAATGACATTCGCATCAAACCATCACATGTCTCACCACAGTGTTCAACAATCAATGCACACAAGCAATATCACACTACACGGAAGAGACAACAATTCATGCAATTCAAGTCCACATTCATGCCATCAAGCATTCCATCACTCAATCAATAAGGGTCACAACAAGGAAATTCACATCATCATGTTCATCACATAGACTTTTCATTTCAACTACTTTTTATTCACTAAGATTTATCAAGTGGACAATTAATCTTTCACCTCCTTCCCATTATGCAACACACAAACAACGAAGAAAATACACGAATTCTACTAGAATACAAGGCTTAGAGATCACTAGCCTTAAATCAATCAATTAATCACTTCAAGAGTTGAGTCTTCCCCTTTCAACCAAAGTCCAAAGCCACACAATCTATGAAAAAATTGGGTCAATCAAAATTCAATTCCGAAAATAAGGTTTGAATCCAAAAATCAACACTTGAAAACAATACCCAAGGATTTAGGAACTTATTGGACTCAAAATTAGTTTAGAATCTCCATTTCAAAAAAGGACTCAAAATTAGTTTAGAATCTCCATTTTAGTTATGAACTTGAGTTCTTGAAAAAGCTTCCCATTTACTAATCAAAATCTCAAATTTTGATGTTGAAATCCATAAATAATCAAAGGGAAATGAAGTTTTAGGGTCATAAAAGCTTACCCAAATGATATAGCACAAGAAATCAAGGGTTTCCCAAGCTAATAAATGGAAAATGGGACTTAAACGCCGAATATGGCAGGTCAAAAATGCTCTGATGTCACTAAAGCGACCACCGGTTCGCAAAAGCAAACTCCAGAAAAAAGTAGAACCTCTCGCAAAAGCGAAGAGGCTCTCACTTTTGCGAAGGTTGCTTAAGCGACTGGCTTTCGCAAAAGTGAGGCTTGCAAACACCAACAAACACAACCAACTCTCAAAACATCGAAAAGGCCCTCAGGATTCGTTTGGAACCCCATGCACACAAACCACATATGCAAATCAATCATACTCGACGTTCCGGACTCAATGGAACTATTGAAACACGAATCTGAGGTATCCTTAACTCGACATCTGTGAAAACCACAAGAAACTAACTCAACACCTAAAAAAACTAAAACAAGCTTGGGACCTCTCAAAAATCAATCAAGACCTCACCAAGGCCTAAAATCATCTCCCGAGTCCAATGTAACTCTCAAAATTCCGATCCGAGCATCAGAACCCCAAAGGTTAACCAAAGTCAATCCAAAGGCTAAATTTCCAAAATTTCACAACATAGGACCTCAAATCCTCAAAAAGACTCCGAATCTAAAACCGACAACACTCACAAATTAGATTTCACATTCCGAGAAGAATGGAATCGACTAAATTCCATTCTGACATTCGAAACTCCATAAGACACTGAAAACTACTTTCTTAACAATATTAGCCTTTCAAACTCAAAACTTACAAAATTCTCAACTTTGAACTCAAAGTTCAAACCTAACTTTCAAAACTCAAACATGAAAGAATCAAGGTGAATATCGGGAGGAAAAAATATCAATTCATGGAACTTCCAAAAAATAACAGATCGGGGCATTACATTATCCACCACTAAATCCATGTTCATCTTGGAACATAAAGAAAAAGAAAGTACCTGAAGCCTAAAAATTGAGGATATCTGGCACGTATATCAGACTCTGTCTCCCAAGTCACCTCACTGACTTAAGGGTGCTTCCACTATAACTTACTGAAGCAATCTCTTTGGTCCTAAGCTTTTGGACCTGCCTTTCCAAAATGGCTATAGGATTTTCCTGAAAAGATAAGTCTGGATCCAACTCAACTGAATCAAGAGAAAGTACATGAGACTCATCTGGCACGTACTTCCAAAGCATGGAGACATGAAACATGGGATGCACAACTGACAAGCTAGGTGGCAAGGCCAACTTAAAGGCCACCTCTCCCAAACGAGTCAATATCTCAAAGGGTCCAATGAATCTTAAGCTAAGCTTGTCCTTCTGTCTGAACCTCATCACACCCTTCATGGGTGACACTCATAGCCAAACATGATCACCCTCCATGAACACTAGGGCTCAAACTCTACGATCCACATAACTCTTCTGGCAACTCTAGGTTGTCAACAATCTTCCCTGGATCATACACATCTACTCCATTGTATCTCTAAGCAAGTCGGTATCTAATGAGTCCATCTCAGCTGAATCAAACCATCCGATCGGAGATCTACACCGTCTCCATTATAACGCCTCAAACGGGGATATCTGGATACTAGAATGGTAATTGTTGTTGTAGGCAAACTCAGCTAAGGGCAAATGTCGATCCCATGTAGCACCAAAATCGATCACACAAGCTCGGAGCATGTCCTCCAACACCTCTATCATCTTCTCAAACTGACCAACTGTTTCAGGATGAAAATTCGTACTCATATCTAATCGAGTACCAAAACAATGTTGTAATGCCTTCCAGGTATGGGAAGTGAACAAGGAACCTCAATCGAAGACAATAGAAATCAGGACTCCATGCAGTATCACAATGTGACTGATATAAAGATCAACTAACTTCTTCGTCGTATACTTCACCAGAACCAGGATGAAATGGGCTGACTTAGTCAACCTATAAACAGCCACCCAAATGGAGTCATAACCACCCACGGTGGTTGGTAGTCGCACAACGAAGTCAATATTGATTCGTTCCCACTTCCAAGTAGGAATAGATATACCTCCAGGACGTTGTTGCTCACACTTAACTTGTTGACAAGTTAAACACCTCGAAACAAAATCTGCAATATATCTCTTTATACCACACCACCAATAGTGCTGACTCAGATTGTGATACATCTTTGCCACCCCTGGATGGATGGAATATCGAGAAAATTGGGTCTTCTTAAGAATCAATCTAATCAACTCACCCACCTTGGGCACACATATCCTGCCCCCAATCCTCAATACACCCTCAGAATCAAGGATAAACTCATTGGCTTCCCCTCTAATCACCTTGTCTTGAATGAGACCTAGCTTCTCATCATCGAACTGACGCTCATGAATTCGCTCAACTAAGGAAGGAAGAACGAGTCTCAATAAAAGCATTCAAACCACCCGTCTCTTCAGAAATTTGTAATCGGACGAGACTGTTGGCCATCATATTGACCTTCTCTTGATGATACAAGATGGTGATGTCGTAGTCCTTTAGTAGCTCAAGCCATCTACGATGCCTTAAGTTCAGATCCCTTTGAACATCCCTAGCCAAAGGTCTCTTCTCCAAACTAATAGCGGCAATACTTCCCATGAGAGAAGTTTTTCTACTCAAAGCATCGGCCACCATATTGACCTTCCCTTGATGATATAAGATAGTGATGTCGTAGTCCTTCAGTAGCTCAAGCCATCTACGATGCCTCAAGTTCATATCCCTATGAATGATAATGCACTAAAGATTCCGATGATCCGTGAGACCTCATAATGAACCCTATATAGATAATGTCACCATAGATTAGGCACTAACACCATGACTGCAAAGTCTAAATCATAGGTAGGGTAGTTTTCTCTCATGGGTCTTCAACTGTCTAGAGGTATAGTCAATAACCTTGCCTTTCTGAATAAGAACACCACTTAATTCAACCATATAAGCCTCATAATACATGGTGAAGTCTACACCCTCCTTGGGTAAGGTAAAAACAGGAGTCGAAGTCAACATGTTCTTGAGCTTTTAAAAGCTCTCCTCACACTCATCAAACAACTGGAAGCTCACACTCTGTCAAGTCAATCTGGTTAAAGGAAATGCAATGGTGGAGAAGCTCTACACAAATCGCCTGTAATAGCCTGCAAGTCCCACAAAACTGTGGATCTCAATAACTGATGTAGGTCTGGTCCAACCCCTCACTTCCTCAATCTTGGTTGAATCTACCTAAATATCCTCCTTGGATACCACATGTCCCAAAAATGCCACAGAATCAAGCCAAAACTCGCACTTTGAGAACTTGGCATAAATCTTCTGTTCCCATAATCTCTAGAGTACAATCCTCATATATCGTTCGTGTTCCTCCTCAGTCATGGAGTAGACCAACATGTCGTTAATGAACACTATAACAAAGGAATCTGAATACGGTCGGAGCACTCTGTTCATCAACTCCATGAACGTTGTAGGGGCATTAGTCAAACCGAAAGACATCATAAGAAACTCATAGTGCCCATAAAGAGTCCTAAATGCTATCTTAGGTATAACCGATGCCTTAATCTTCAGTTGTTGATAGCTGAACCTCAAATAAATCTTAGAGAATAGAGATGCACCCTGAAGATGACCAAACAAGTCATCAATACGAAGAAGATGATACTTGTTCCTCACGTTCACTTTGTTCAACTGTTGATAATCAATACACATCCTCATGGATCTATCTTTATTCCTCACAAACAACATAGGAGCACCTCATGGAGAAACAATAGGGCAATAAGCCCCTTACTCAACAAATCTTGTAACTGATCCTTTAATTCCTTCAACTGAGCTAGAGCCATGTGATAAGGAGGAATAGTGATGGGCTTGGTGCCCGACTCCAAGTCAATAGCAAAATCAATATCTGTGTCTGGAGGAACACATGGAAGATGTAATGACTCGGAAGGTCATTTTTGGAAAATCTTTATAAAATTACCGTCTTACCCCTCCTGATAGTTTTCACAAGTCATTTTTGATCAGTTTGTGAAGTTGGTTTGAGAATTTTGAATTATTCGATAGCTACAATTATTTAATTGATGAGTATTATTAAATAATCCATTATTTAATTGGTAGTTAATGGGCCAAGTCCATATGTATATATATATAATATAATTTATACCCTATACCACTTGACCCATATATAAAGATAATTAAATTAGAGTTAAATGAGATTTGACATTATATGTGAGTCATATCACGAAAGAGAGGTTAGTTTGCAATAATTTCCATTGATAATCCAATATTTGGGAATGAGGTATATGGTATACTATTATAAATAGGTTAGTTTGCATTAAAATTTTCTAGGGCGACACTTTGTAATCAATTAGTTTAGCTTTTAATAATTATTTTCTTTCTTTTTGTTATTACGTTATAATTCAAGTTTTAATAAATTGGTAGAGGTAATTAAATATTAGGTGCATTATATGATATAAAATTCACCAGAGTTATGTTTTTTTGAGGAATTAAGATTTAACCCTAGACTTAAATTTTGGAAAATATGAGAATTTACATGTTAATTGGCATCAAAATTAGGAACTTGATTATAGAGTGTGGTGAGTTTTTGGGTCTAAGATAGACATATTGTAATATGGGTGTTGTTAGTGTCAGAATCTTATTGTGATTATTTATTTGAAGAGATTGCATCGATTTGGAAGCCCAACGAAAGGGGAAGATCAAGTCTCAGAGTGATTGTTCAATTATTTGAGGAAGGTGGATTTTTCAACCCTTGTTAAGTGTATAGAATCATGTATTTCCTTGTGGTATGTGTTGTGAAGTATTGGGGCTTGGTGATGGGTTGACTTGTCCGTATTGAATAATTCTAATGATGAATAAGGGGTAATAAAAGACAATGTGATTAATTATTGGTGTGTTATGTGTTGAGAATGGTTTGAAAGGCTTATTGATCAATTATTGATGTTGTATCACGATTATATTCTTGTGAATTATGCATTGTTATAGAAATGGTCATCTTCTCATTATTTATGTGAACATGTCATTTGCATTGGTTCTGAGACATGGTTGTGACAAGTGTTATGTGAATTGAGGAAGAATAAGAAATTAAACAGGATGTGCAATTTCGAGGGACGTGTTGCGTGCCGTGACAGATATTATGATTCGAGGGACGTGTCGCACGCCACAACGGATTCTATTATCAAGGGACGTATCACATGCTGCGACAAATTTTATTATCGAGGGTCGTGTCGCATGCCGCGACGGATGCATGGGCAGATATGTCCCCCATGGGTGCCAGACTGAGATACAACAGATGTGTATCATTAGGTCAGACATGCATCACTATACTTGGCATTGCATTTCATTGTCTTCCACATCTTTATCATTGGTGAACTAGATCTTGTGTGTTGTTGATCTTGTGAGTGTCTTTCTGTGGAACTTGTGATTGATGAATATTGAGCTTGTTGTTGAGGATATGTAATTGTTAGAGTGTTATTGTTGAGCTGTGTGCTATGTAAATTTTGAACTGTTAGGTTGAGCTGGTTTTATGTAGGTTGTAGTTGTGAAGGTTCGGTTGGGGTGGTAGGAGTACCCGTATTCTATATTCTTAACTTGTGTTTAGTAGTTGGCTTGCTGAGTACCGTGTGGTTTGGTACTCACCCCTTGCTTCTACATTTGTGTAGGTTATGAACCCGGATCTTCATGATACTCTCTATTATCTTCTTGTCTGAGGCTTCCTATGGAGATTTGTGAGGTAGTTGATTTTCATCTCAGCAAACCTTTTCATTCCTATTTATGATTTTTTTCTACTTTAGAGATAACGTCATTTTAGATTTGTTTATTTCTATTAAATGTATTGTAATACATTACAGGTTTGTACACCTGAAAATCAGGTTTTGGGGTATATTTAAGTTAATTATGATTTTTTGCATTATTTTATAGTATTAGACTTTTATTCTCATTTTACTTACGCATTTATCATATTATTTGAGTTTTAGGCTGACTTGTCTTAGTGGGATAAGACGAGTGTCATCATATCCATTTTTGGGTAGTGACAAAAGATTAGTAGGAAAAACGTCTAAAAACTTTCGAACTACGGGTACAGAATCCATGGGAGGTGGCTTAGCACTAGTGTCCCAAATGAAAGCCAAGTAGGACAAACACCCTCTATCAATCAATCTTTGCGCTCGAATGAAGGAGATAACTTTGCTAGGGTAGGAACCACCAACATCCGTCCACTAAACTCTCGAGACACCCGACATCGTTAAGGTCACAGTCTTTAGCATAACTATCAAGAATAGTATGATACGGAGAAAGCCAATCCATACTCAAGATAATATCAAAGTCTACCATTCCCAAAATGATCAAGTCTACCCAAGTATCATACCTTGCGAAACAAACAAGACCTGATCGATACACTCGATCCACCACTAAGGACTCACCCATTGGTGTAGAAACATGAATAGGCACATGCATGCAATCAGACATCATATCAAACCCAGCAACAAAATAGGTAAACACATATGAGAAAGTAGACCCCTAATCAAACAATGCAGACACAGATCGATGGCAAACTGGGAGGATACATGTGATCACAGGCCTCAGGCTTTCTTGGAAAGCATAACACTGGCCCTCACGGACACTTGCAGTCTAAGTAGAACCTCTACCTCCACCCATGCGGAACTGGGGTACCTCTACCAGAAGTCTTGCCGTCTCTACCAGACTGACCTATGCCCCGACCCCTGGCCGGAGGCGCTGAATCTATAGATGGAGTAGCTAAATAAGAATGCTGGGGTCTTGAAAGAGTCTATAGTCGACACTGTCGCATCAAATGACCTGGATCCCCACAAATATAGCAAGATCTTGACACATATTACTGTTGCTGTGAACCAGACGAACTACTATGGACACCTCGACCCGAACCATAAGATACTCAAGCTGACTGCCAACTCTCAGTTGCCTGAATAGATGCATGAACTGGCCCACGATCCTAGAAGGAGTTATACCTCTATGCGAACCCGTACCTCCAGATGAGGTACCAGAATGCTCCCCAAACTCCTCTAAAACTATTAATTCCACCTCCTTGGTGGTGGTGCTTACAATGGACTGGAAGGAAGCCCCCTCTCTAGCTGTTCTTAACACATAAGATCTGATGGAGAAATTCAACTCTCTCACGAACTTGCGAACTCTCTTTGCCTCATCCAGAGCAATAGTCATAACATTTTTTGAAATCTCACAGGAACGGGCCTCATACTCGGTAACAAACATACTGCCTTAAGTTAAGCTCTCAAACCTAAATCGACTCTCCTCCCTCACGCTCCAAAGAAATAAACAAAACTGGAAAGAACTAGAGTACACATCCCACTCTGCTGGGGGCGATCCAACTTGTCTAGACCTCACAAAAGTTATCCACCACTCTCTAGCACATCCACAAAGCAAAGTGCAACAAACCGGACACTGGAGCATCCACCATACCCACAGCCTCAAACTGGGGTGGTTTCATCTTCTGAAACCTCTCGTAACACTATTGATCAGCCGCTATCTGAATAACCTCAAGAGCAAATTGTGAACTAACAGCCAGTGTAGGAACAATTTATGGCTGACCCACCTGATCATGAATACCCAGAACCTTTTGCTAACTTAGGTTCTGTGCCCCTACCCTTGTCTGAGCACCCTGTGACATACCTGTCGCAGTACCCTGAGAGGTTCTCTAAAACACCTATAATTGTCAACAAAGTCTCCTTACACAAATGAGCTCCAAACTCGGGAGGAACTTGGTCCTAAGCAACCTTAACCTGTAACTCAGGAGAAACCTCTCTAGCTCTACCTCTCCACGGGCAGGACCTCTAACCGGTGCTACTCCACGAGCACGACTTCTAGCTCGGCCCCTACCTCTACCTCTAGCTGGGGTCTCAACAACAGGTTCAGGGAGTACCTCCCCTCTACCACTAGAAACACAAGCTCTGGTCCGCAACATCTGCCAAAACAACATGCGACGACTCAACACTAGCGATGGTAACCACACACGATAAGAAAAGATTAGCAAAAGAAAGTTTCCTAACAGTCTTCATAGCCTATGGAAGATAGGTACAAATGTCTCCGTAGCGATTCTCAAGACTCTACTTAGACTTGGCTTGTACATATGTGAGACTTACGAACCTAGTTTTGATACCAGTTGTCACGACCCAAAGATCTTGCATATAGGCAACCGACTGAAGTATACAAATTGAAAAAATAAGCGACTAAAAAAGCTAGTGGGTTGATGAAAAAATGGACCCGATCACACTTGTCTATTCCACTAAGACAAGTCAGCATTAACCTAATAAAAATAAAAGAAATGCAGAAATATAAAGCAAGAACAAGATAAAGAGGAAAAGTTATTATTTCTATTAAAACCCTAAAAATCTGGTTGTCACATGTACAAGACACTAATACATAGAGTGCAAAATTAAGAAATAAGTACAAGTTTCAGTCTTTGTTCCTCAAAAAGAACAAAACATAAAGAAAAGGAAAAAGAGGGCCCACTGAAATGACAAATAGCTACCTCTCAAATCCTTCAACAACCCTTGAAAAGTGAGAAGAAGAACGGTCACGCTATACCGGGCCCGGAACCTACACAAGTGTAGAAGCAAGGAGTGAGTACCAGCAATATGGTACCCAACAACCAACCTAATAAACAGGGCATCTAGCTAGAAATCGAATACTCCTTTCATCCCAACCGAGCCTCCTTAAAGTACAACCTACACAGAAATCAGTCCAGCCTATCAGTTCTACATTACACCTCTCGCAAGGCTTAATAATCACAGTTCAATAGTCACAATTCAACAACCAAAGGAATGAAGTAGGTCAACTTCAATGTCAAGTAGATCAATCACATGTAACAAGTGCATCAATCAAAATTTAACAAGTAAGTCACACATAAGCATTAGAATGCATCAAATAACAATAGTCAATCTCTTGCCGGAACCTTTTCCAATCGACACAAAATCACTAGCCGGACCCATTTTCCATCGACTTTATATCAAATCACTAGCCGGACCCATTTCCCATCAGCATTATATCAAATCACTAGTCGAAATCATTTCACATTGGCTTTATATCAATTCACTAGCCGGAATCATTTTTCACCGACTTTATATCAATCACTAGCCGACGCTATTTCCCATCGGCACAATATCAGTCACCGGCAATGACCTCGACATCATAATTACTTGCCAAAAATGACCTCAATATCAAACCATCACATGTCTCATCACGGTGTTCAACAATCAATGCACATAAGTAATATCACACGAGATGGAAGAGATAACAATTCATGCAATTCAAGTCCATATTCATGCTATCAAGCATTTCATCAATCAATCAATAAACGTCACAACAAGGGAATTCACATCATCATGTTCATCACATAACCTTTTCATTAGACCAATTTTTATTCATTAAGATTTATCAAGTGGACAAATAACATTTCACCTCATTCCGATTACTCCTTACACACAAACAATGAAGGGAATACACAAATTTTACTAGAATTTAAGGTTTAGGAGATCACTTGCCTTAATTCAATCAATTAATCACTCCAAGAGTTGAGTATTCCCGTTCCGACCAAAGTCCAAAGCCACACTATCCAAAACAATCAAGTATTCACAATAAATTTCTGGAAACAACAATACCCACATCAATTTCTTTGAAAAAAATGGGTTAATCAACTTAAAATCCAATTCTAAAAATAAGGTTTGAATCCAAAAATCAACACTTGAAAACAATACCAAAGGCTGTAAGAATTTATTGGTGAAAATGATTTCGAAAAAGAACTCAAAATAAGTTCACAATCTCCATTTTAGTTAAGAATTTGAGTTCTTGAAAAACCTTCCCATTTACCAATCAAAATCCCAAATTTTGATGTTAAAATCCATAAATAATCAAAGGAAAATGAAGTTTTAGGGTCATAAAAGCTTAACCTAATGATTTAGCACTAGAATTCCTTCAAAAATCGCCACCAAGGGTTTCCAAAGGTAAAAAATGAAAAATGGTACTTAAACCCTGAAAAGGAAAGTTCAAAACCCCCTGAAAATGAAAGGTAAAAACCCCCTCTGATGTTGCTAAAGAGAACCCCAGAAAATTAGTGCCTCTCGCAAAAGCAAAGTTCTCTTCCCTTTTGTGAAGCTCACTTAAGTGAAGACTCCGGCTTCTGCGAAGGATACTTAAGCGATTTTCCTTCGCAAAAGCGAGGCCTGCAGACACCAGCAAACACAGCCACCTCTCAGAACAACGATAGGACCCTCAGGATTCGTTTAGAACCTTGTACACACAAACCATATATTAAAATCAATCATACTCGATATTTTAGACTCAATGAAACCGTCGAAACATGAATCTGAGGTCTCCTGGACCTGACATCCTTGAAAACCACAAGAAACTAACTAAACGCCTAAAAGGGCTAAAACAATCTCGGAACCTCTCAAATATCAACCAAGACCTCACTTAGTTCTAAAATCATCCTCCGAATCCAACAGAATTCTCAAAATTTTGATCCGAGCATCCGAACCCTGAATGTTGACAATAGTATAGTCAATCCAAAGTCTAAATTTCTAAAATTTCATATTTAGGACCTCAAATCCCAAAAAATACTCCGAATCTGAAACCGACAACTCTCACTTATGAGATTTCACATTCCAGGATTAATGGAATCGACAGAATTCCAATCCGACAATCGAAACTTCACAAGACACCGAAAACTACTTTCTTAATAATATTAGCCTTTCAAACTCAAAATTTACAAAATTATCAACTTTGAACTCAAAGTTCAGACCCAGCTTTCAAAACTCAAACATAAAAGACTTGGGTTTAATATAGGGAGGGACAAAATGGTCAATTCATGAAACTTTCTAAAAATGATTGACCGGGTCATTACATGAATAATTATAGGTATTTTTTTATATTGATTTGACAGTTTCAGTAGTAATCATAATAAAGTTCACATTCACTATTCATAGGAACTTATTCTTTATTATTCCGTTTATAATTGTTTGCTTAAAGTTTTGATTTAACAATATTGACATTATTTTTAAAAAATAGTGTAGTACATGGTTTGATATTCACGTGCAACGCAGGTGTCTCACAACTATATCTATATATATATATATATATATATATATATATATTGATAAACCAAAATTGGCCAAATCTCATTATTAAGCCATATAATATTTTTCCTAAAAATTGATGTTCTAGCAATTTCTTTCTAAAATTTGATTCAAAATATCTAAAAGGTTAAGAAAACTAAAATAAATTTATTTCTAAAAAGTTCAAGTGAACAAAATATCTACATGATAGGTGAGTGTATTTCACACTCTTAAGACGATATCTTCTAGTGTAAGGACTATCAGATAGCAAAATTTAGAGAGGCAATGAAAATTACTAATAATTTATGGGTTCTAAATAAAATACACTAAATTTAGGGGTTTTATTTGTGATTTATTAATATATTTTCTTCTTATTAGTACAAATAATAAATGTACCAATTCCACATAAAGAAATAAATTAAAATACACTATATTTTAATAATACATCAAAAATAAGAATAAAAACAAAGTTGAGTCCAAGCCC